>SKCR01009905.1:0-23123 GCA_019454045.1 Zanthoxylum bungeanum
AAAAACCATAAATTCGGTCCGGTTTGGTTCGGTTTGCGGTTTGGTTTGGTTCGGTCGGTTTTTTTGCCCACCCCTAGTCTCTACCATCCTTAACCACCCTTAATATGACCAATCAAATCCATTCATTCTTTTGTTACTGCACCAGCCTGTGGCGGCTCTGCTCTGCCACTATCCTGCTACTGCACCAGCCTATGGCAGATGGCAGGGCCTACGATCATTGTGAACAGTTACTTTCCTCTCACCATCATTAGCTTTCTAGAAGCACATCTTCCCCATTTAGGGCATACGTCATATGTTCCTAATATAGGTCGGCATGTGATTCCATCTTCGCTCCTCGGGTCGGCTACCGAGACAGATGATATTCATGAAAGTTCCTTCCGACTCTTTCTAACAGGTCAGGTCTGACAGAAAATGATCTCCTCAGGTATGACTCTAGGAAACCTAAATATATGCTATTTATGTGGTCGGGTCGGTATCACAACTTACTTTATCCTTAAGACGGTATGTTCTCAAGATTAGTCATTTGTACCATGAGCTCAGGTCTCCTTGTCAGATCTTATCCCTCTTTGGGCCATTGAGTCTTTTCCACCTCACTTTTGATGTTATAATCTTCACTCTTTCCCTCTTCGGTATTTGAACTTTCCTCGGGGTAAAAAACCATCATCAACAATTATCAAGTTAATTAAAATATAATTTAAATCATAAAAATAACAAACGCGGGTCTTGCGTGGCGATATTTGATTTTAATAATTGCAAACAATATTGGTTAGGTTACTAAATAATGAATTAGATATGGTTCAAAAATGATATTGGTCAAGGCTGAAGCATGTTGTGTAGTAAGTGGAGCAACAGCACAGCACAGCACAGCACTAGCTCATCACTCCTAAGAATGGTAGTGAGTCTTGACATGTTCTGACTTTGGATTAAAAAAAATATTATAATGTCTTAACGGTTTTAAATTTAATAAAAATTAATACTGTATAATAAAAAATTCAAAATTTTTTATTTTATCAATAGAGAACCGTATAGTTGCTTTGGATAGACCCGGTCAAGGTTCCGGTTAGGAACCGGAACCGAACCGGTTGGAACCGGTTCCGGAACCAGAACTATAGTATTTCGGTTCGGTTAGAGCTCCCCCTAACCGAAGCGAAATCGAACCGCTGGAACCGAACAGTTCTAGCGATTCGAACCGAAATCGTTGGAACCGAACGGTTCTAACGGTTCTATGGTGGAACCGTTTAAAATTAAAAAAAAAACGGAATGGAACCGGAATCGAACCAGAATCGTTCGGTTCCGGTTCCACATAAGTATAGAATTGGAAACCGGCCGATTCGAAACCGAATCGGACGGATGGCCACCCCTGAGATTTTAAAAGCTGATGGGGGCAATAGAAATAAGGTAATGATGATAGGATAATAAACATTTAAGAGTAACAACAAAAAAGAAAAAGAAGAAAGAGAAGCCCAAAGAAACGTAAACAAGAAGGAAAAGCTTAGCTTGGCTTGCAAGGCTGGTTGGATTGTAACACTAACAAACAGCTGCAGCAGTTTTGTCAATAAATATCTAAAAATGGAATTGACTCGTATCAGTGACTCATACATTTTTACATCTATTATACAATACAACTAAGGTGTAGGTCCCCTCTTTAAGCTTGTTTCCTCCGCTTTCATGAATTTGGTTGTTTTGATATTTGCTATTTTGCATCTATATATTATTTATTATATGATTAGTTTCTTTTACAATTTGCTATTTTTTGATTTATTTATTTCACATCAATCAAACCTAATTGGTAGTTTTCAAATAAATTCTTTGATGGGTCACTCCAGGTTGAGGTTTTTATTTTTATTTTTATTTTTCTGCACTTATCATGATTTTTTTTTTTTTTTTTTTAAATTTTGCTAAATTTTACTTTGCTATTCGCTGCTGGTTTATAATTGCTTTTAATATGTTTCGTATAATTTGTTAAAAAAATTACATCAAACTTTTCTTTCTCCTTTTTTGTTTATTTATTTATTTTTTTAAAAGAAGATATAAGTCTCTTTGGTGATATATGTTAATATTTTTTTAAAATTTTTTATTATAAAGAAAAAGATTCGAACGCCTTGCTATAGAGACTATAACTTTCGTTTTGAAGGTAACTAATGACTAGGTATAGAAAGGGATGAGAAAAATGTCTAAGCCTATGAGAACAAGATAGTAGCTAAGTTTATAGAATCAGGTCGAAAATTTATAATTACATGGATTTTTTATACATTAACACCACGTGAGGAATGAAACCACTATAAGAAAATATGGAATTACTGATTGAAATTATTGATCGAATATTTTCAATTGGTAAATTTTGATATTTACCGACCGAATACTGACCAAAAAAGATAAAAAATAATTTCCAACAGACTACTGATCGAATATTCAGTGGGTAAATACAGTGCTAAAAATTAATTTGGCGCCAACAACTACCGATCGATTATCCGATCAGTAATTACTATTCGATCGTTAAAATAATTGTAACGACCGGTAACCTTTTCGACCAAAAATCTCGACTACCGTTTCATTCTGGGACGAATATTCATAATGTAAATTATGTTAAACACATATGCACTCACGAAGTGATCTTGGGGGACAATCGATATTCCTCGAAGTTCCAATACAGAATTGTACGATGGTTCATTCCGAACAACCTACGGTGTTTGGGACGTAATTTTCTCATACGAACTCTGATTTTTATGAATCTTATATCATCGGAAATCTGAGATCGAGATCTACAATTTTCACGTTGATCTTTTTTCCAAATTCGGAACAGAAGCAAGTCGAAAACGCAGATTAAAAAATTCGGATGAATAGTACTTGGGGGTCATTCTAGAGAATTCTCTAAGTTTCTACATATCTCTCAATTTTTCCCCATTCTTGACAATTTCAAACAAGCCCAATTATATAAAGGGGGCACTATTTATCGTTTCACAAATCTTAGAGAAGAAAGAAATAAGAGAAACGTATGAAAGAAGAGGGAAAACAAGAGAAGAAGAAAAAGAAAAGAGAAGGAAGAGAAGAAGAAAGAAATGAGAGAAAGAAGCAAAAGAAAGGGTTGCATCCATGGAATATGAAGGATGAAGAAGAATTAAGCATGAATAAGGTAAGGAGATGATCTTGACCTAAATTATTTGTATTGAGTTTTGATGATTATAATACATGGGTAATCTGATTTTGATGAATGAGTTATGATTGTTATGAGAAATGGTGAGTGAGGAAAACCCCAAATTGTTAAATTTTGATTATGAATTAATTAGGTATATAGCATGGATATGAGGAAAATTTGAGAATGATGATGATGATGATATTTTGATACTTATTATTGATGATTGCTTGTGAAGGATGTTTGGGGGATGTGTTTGGAGCAAATTGGGTATTAGAGAATGAGATGAATGAGTTATGATTGTTATGAGAAATGGTGAGTGAGGAAAACCCCAAATTGTTAAATTTTGATTATGAATTAATTAGGTATATAGCATGGATATGAGGAAAATTTGAGAATGATGATGATGATGATATTTTGATACTTATTATTGATGATTGCTTGTGAAGGATGTTTGGGGGATGTGTTTGGAGCAAATTGGGTATGAGAGAATGAGAATTTAGGTCTGAAATTGGCCTTGCGTCGTGACGCAGAAAGCCCCACGTCGTGACGCAATCTGGGAAAATTACCCAGAAACGCTTCTGGTGCAAGCCGCGTCGCGACGCGAAGGATTCGTGCATCGCGACGCGTAAGGCAAAAACTTGGGTCCCTCTCTGGACGAGTTGTGTCGCAACGCGCGGCTAAGGGTGGCAATGGGTCGGGCCGGGCCGGGCTTTTGCAAGCCCGGCCCGAGCCCGGCCAACAAAAAAAAAAGCCCGGGCCCGGGAAAAGCCCGGCCCGGCTTTTTTGGGCCCGAATTTAAAAAAAAAAAATTTAAAAAATTAAAAATATATAAATATAAAATATATTTACACTATATACAAAGAAAATTTATAAATAATCACAAGTTTCATGATAAATTAACAATTTAAATGCTAAAAATAAATAAAAAATGATATAAACATATTAAAAAAATATATATATTTATGTTTTTTTTTTACCGGGCCCGGGCCCGAGTCGGGCTTTCGTTTTAAGGCCCGGCCCGGGCTTTTTTCACCACGGGCCGGGGGCTAAACTGCCACCCTTACGCGCGGCCAACAAATGACCCAAATCAGTTTTACACCATCTCAGTTTCGCCCAAACGCGTTAGGGGCCACCCTATAAGTCCCGTACCAACTCATATGATCATAATACATCATGATATATGTACGATGCCCTCATAGTGATAACACTTATTAGAATAAGCAAATTTTAGTGTAATTTCGAAAGTGCGTTTCTTAGTTCATTACTAATATAGTTTATCCAAATGAAGATCATCGCAGGAACCAGAGTTTCCTCAGCAAGCGAATAATGCCAGCCAGATTTCCTAATTGTGAGTGGACACTACTCTTTTAATTGATTTTTATTGTGTTATTTTGCAAACAGACTTAATTTTTTACGCTTTAGGCGTTAGATTATTTTTATCACAGTTATTTCATGAAGATTTATGTTTTAAGTTATATTTGAGACATAAATATTTTTCAAGCATGATTTTATGGTTTTTCGGGGCATGGGGGAAAAACCCACCCCAATATGTAACTTGAGATAGCCTGAAATTGACGGACATAGGACATGTGCACTGTAGAGGACTGAGGGGACGGTGATACGTAACGCCCCCAGATCCTAGTTCAGGGCTAGGGGATGGCTATACGTAACACCCATAGACCCTAGTTTCAGGGTCAGGTAGTAGCATGAATCATCACTACCGGCTCTAGTTCAGTGGCTTAGGGGACGGTGATACGTAACGCCCCAAGACCACCATTTTCAGAGACATGAGTGGCATGCTTTGGGGGACGACGATACGTAACGCACCAAAGTCATGGATTTGCATTCCTGATCCAAAAAGATAGGCGTATGGGGGATGACGATACATAACACCCTCATACGTTAAGTTTTTCAGTTACAGATCGGTTTTATAATACCAGACTTCCATAGAACAGTTTTCAGATATAGAAAATCAGTTTTTCAGAGAAAATTTTCAGAAATGGAAACCAGTTTTTCAGAGACAGTTTTCAGAAATCATGTACATTGAAAAGTTTTTAGAACAATTTTCCGAGAGATCTTAGAAAAGATTAGTTTTTAAAAGAAACCCAGAGATTTTAGACAGAAAAAAAGTTTTGATACAAAGATTTTCTTGAGTTTTTGGTTTTGGAACCAAATATTTTTTCAACAGTATTTTAGTTTTTCAGTCCACTCACTTAGATCGTACAACGATCTAACCCCTCCCGATTTCCTTGTTTTGCAGGTTTTCTCGGAGGAGAAGCTCGGGAGGACGGATACTGATGCAGTCACTAGGGTTTGGAGTCCACCAGTACTAGTCAGATAGAGTGTGAGTCAGTCAGAATCAATTAAAAGTTTTGTATTAGTATTTGATTTTGAGGCGGTCATTGTAAAGTGTGTATTGAGTTTCAATTTCAGATGTTGAGTCTATGTGTATTGACTTTGAGTTTGGGCTACGGGAAAAGAATATTAGTATTTGTCTATGGTTAGAAAGTCAGAGGCTTATGGGGTTAGTATGGTCTATCCCATGCCGGTAACATCTCCCAGATCAGGGATGTTATAATAATATTAATTATAAAAAATAAAAAATTAGATATTTTATCGATCGAATTAAGTTTCGGTCGGTAATTTCGCATTTTCTTATAGTGAATCCCAAAAAAATTACTTTATAGAGTAGAGGTGTGAAAAAAATATTTGTTGATGAAACTTTTCTTTCTCCTAAAAACTCGAGAATCTAACATATGGAGGCTTATTTTGCAAAATGAATGTATGTTTGGTATTCATATCTAACTTTTGACGTTGGATAAGGATAACAAACTGCTAAAGGTAAAAAATTTCATTTTCTTTTTGAAAACGGCAGCAACACATGAAATTAAACAAGCATTTGATGAAAAAAAAACTGAAAATGAAAGCAAGGCATGACATTTTTCATATTTTTGGAACTCAAAATAATTTCTCTGAAGTAACCATCATTGACAACAATTGCTGGTGGAGTGGTAGTTTTTATATCAAGTCATGCCAGCTATGGAAACGGTAGTTGAAGTGAGAAAAGCTCGTTTTCGAAAAATATTGGGTGGCCAAAAATGGGACTTGTGGCTTCCTCTGAGAAGACACCGTATCCGATTGGCTAATTTTTTTAAAAACAAAATTTACTTTTACATATATGTTAGTTAGGAAAAGGTGGATTAAGACGGATGAAAGAGAAAATGAGAGGAATAGTGTTGAGATTTTATTCTAAGAGCGGTTAGAATTTATTTTTTCGTGTAATATTTGATGAGCTAAATATTTTATTATCATTTTTAGAGGAAAATATAAGAAATTATGAGATTGATATTGGTCTTGGGATAACCGGATAAGCAACTCACGATCTTAATGCCGCCTATAACTAGGACGGTTCGGGTATGTCTAATATAGATCTATAAATGTTTATGTGAGAAAAAGAAAATAAATGTTATTATTATATGTCAAACTAGGTCATGAAAGACTTAAGTTTACGTGAACAAAAATCATAAAAACCTATAGTTTTCTGACGTTAATGAAATAATTATTTCGAAAAGAGTACAATGATATCAAATGATTTATGTACCCAACAACACACTTAATAAGTAAATACTTGGGTTTGGTTTGGTTTGGTTTGGTTTGGTTTGATTTATATATTTTAGTTAGATAATAAATTTTTAATATAAGCTCACCATTTCACTATGTGACAATAAAAAGACATGAAAATGATAATTTTTTTCACGAGTTTTGTGAGTGAAGATAAAGCATATTTCAAAGTCGCAATCGAGAAATGGTCCTCTCCTAGTCCTTAATGATTCTAGGCAACTCAATGATTTTTTAATTACAAAGAATATGAAACGAATAATGCATTTTTTTTTTAATTTAGTTTGTCGGAAACCAATTCCCTTCCCATTTATGTGAGCATGATTATAACTTTTAGATTTTTTGTTTTCTACATAATAGATTTTAACTAATTGACACCCGAGACGATTATTTCATCTTAAACAGCAATAAAATATGTTTTAAGAGTCTATTATTGTTTAAGTTTGCTTACAATTTAATTCTTACAAAACTATTCTAATAAGAGTTTTAATGGAAAAAAATAAGTTTTGTTGATGTTGTTGTGTTCTGAGGTCACAAATGTAATTATACTCAATGTATCCGAGGGTCGATAATGTGATTGGGGGTCGGTAATGTGACTGAGATCATAATTATACTCAATTAATAGTCATTTTGTGACTATAAGTAAAAAAAATACAGTCACATGTGACCGAGGTCACAAATGTGATTATGTTCAACGTGTTTGAGGGTCGATAATATGATAAGGGTCGGGTCGGTAATGTGACTGAGGTAATAAGTGCGACTGATGGTCGACAATATACCTAAGGTCTTAAATGTGACTGAGGGTCGATAATGTAACTGATGTTATAATTATGACTGTGTTTAATATGATTGAGGTTCGGTCGTAATATAACTGAGGCACAACCATAACTAAATTGTTAATCACCCAACTGATTGTCACATTATGACCGTGGGTAAGAATGTGATTATGATTCATTTCTTTGTGACTTAATTAAAATGTTCTTATGACTGTGCTCAATAGATGTGTTCATAGGGTCGGTCAACCCGCGACCCATCCCGACTCGCACGGGTTTAAAAAAAATTACACCCGACCCAAAATTTTTGGGTTCGACAATGAGTTTGATACTAAAACCCGACCCGACTCGACCCTATAATATTTTTATTATTTTTCTAAAATTTTTATTACTTTTCTAAAATTTTTATTATTTTTCTAAAAATTTATTATTTTTTAAAGTTTTTACTATTATTTCATTTGTTTATTACTTTTGTTGTATTAAAACTTTATATATATGATAATTTTCGTGACATAAAATAATTAATATTTATATTTCAAAATAATTAATTCATTAAAAAAATTATTTATTTTTGGCCGACCCGACGACCCGACTCGACCGCACCCGATTGTGTCTCAAAAAATTTAAAAAAAACCAGACCCGACCCGACTCGTGAACACCCATAGTGCTCAATGTGACTAAGTTAAACAATATGATTGAGGCACACATAATGCAACTTTTAGTCACAAATGTGACTAAGGTACAAATGTGACTATAAAAAAAAAAAACAATGTGAGGTACGTGCGATACAACAACTTTAGAGCTTATTTCGACATAAGATAAGTTTGAATTTAAGAGAGGTTTGGTAATGAAAATTATAGATATCAATATTAACGATATATTTTTACAAATTATGATTTGGAATTTGGATGAAAGATATATAAGTGTTTGAAAATAACTAATTTGAAAATAGTATTCTCTTATAAATATAAGGGTCATTTTGACCCATTTTTTCGTCGAAACATATCAACAATGAGTCTTATTTTAAAGTTTATGATTTATTGATCGATAATATGTAATTTTCTCATGAAACATAATTTAATATTTCTTTTTAATTCCTTATCATTTTTTATAATTTCACTACAAGAAAACTAGAGATTATCGATCGAATATTCAATCTGTAATCTCAAAAATTTGGTCGGTAATCGAATTTTTTTGGTCGGTATTTTGCTCGTCAGTAATAAATTACCAATCGAAGTAGGTTCGATCGGTAAAACTACTGACCGAATTACCTACCGAAACATAATTCGGTCGATAATTTCTTTTAAAAACTAAATAAATAAAAAAATTTACCATTAGGATATTGTAGACACTGTATTTTTATGCACATCCCGATTATGAGTCTCTTACGGGGACACCCTCTGCAAATTGGGAAATTGGAAATGCAGAGGATGAATGTCAGGAAAGAAAAAAACTCCAAGAATATAGCCCAAAGGGCGGTCGGACATAACCAATGTCTGACTTATATTTTCTCTAGCCAGTACAACCAGCCGGATATTCTTTAACAACCCTAAATCCGGCCGGACATAACATGGATGTCATTGATGAGTAGACTGTCAATTACCAAAGGAATGAGATTTGATTATGACCGGCCAGATATATAATTCAAATTACACATCTTGCCCGATATACGTTAATTGGTCAACACATGTGCAAATTTCCAAAGGCTGAAGTCACAGGCTAATATAAGTCGGGCCAGATATATATTTTAAATTATTAGTCTGGTCGGACATTCATCGAGCATTACAATATCTATAAATCCAGTAATGACAGACATAAATGAGTGAAACAAATGATTTTTCTTCCCCCTTCATTTCTTAGGCCTCCCATTCGCACTATAAAAGAAGGCCTCCTCCTTCACATGGAAAATAAAAAGATGATCTGGTGGGGAGGCTAACTTTTGAAATCCAGAACCCTAAAGAAACCCTAAAGCTATGATACTTTTGAATCATAGAGAGAGAAAGAATTGAGCATAAAACTTTAGAGTTCGCTTCAACCTGGTACGAATCCAGCACCAACCTGACGACCAGAGGTATTTTCAGAGCCACCACAGACTCAAAGGTACGACCTGATGGTACCCTCTTTGAAATTTCAGTATATTTGAGATTTCATTTATGTGACATAATACCTCCGACAGGATGTGAACTATGTCTAGCCGAACATGCACACACGTTCTCCTACCCATGAGAATCTCAGACCGTGTTTACTATCTTTTCTAGTTAATTGCATGTTTAGTTAGTTTTTATGTTACTCGTTAGCATTAATTTATGCATGTTTACTTATTTCGTTTTACTGTTTTAATTTGTGATATGCATGTGTTTACTTTATTGTCCAAAATAATATGCATGTTGTCCTATGTTTAATACGTGATCTATGAATAATGTCTGGCCATACTTGTTATATATCTGGCAAGACATATACGATATCCGGCAGCATGATCCCATGTTATATAGGATGGAAACCCGAACGTAAGTTCCATGGCCGATTCAGAATGGATGGTAATATGGTTCGTACTCGAGATACAACTCCACATACTACTGAAAGATGGCCATTTCATTATGAATACATTCAAAATGCATGTTTAATGTATCTGTTATTGCATATGTATATTTCTGTGTTTCAAGACTACACACAATGTGTTGCATGACTTAATTCAAGTCTGACCAGACATGAACAACTATATCCGGCCTACTATGAACAATATATGGCCGACCTCACCGCAGCCAGGCCGATGAGATGCATGCTCGGATATGTTTCAGTATCATTTTTACCACTGTTGTAATAATATTGGGATATTTGCTTGTTTTATTCTTTAATTATTCATGTTTGCGCTTTGTATGTCTTTAAATTGCTATTGCATGTGATTGTATTATAAGATATGAAGATACCTCTTTTAAGCTTAAATATTATACTCGCATCAGTAAGGGACCATTATGAACCCAAAGTGGTTTAAGGTCGGACCTTGCGAGGGGTGTAATGCGGCCTTAAATCATCACAATGTTCATACTAAGTGATGACTCCCTTATTCTCCGGTTAGTCCCCTGTGGGACTATCCGTACTATTTATGGGCTGCGAGTCCAACAGTGTAGTGGTCGCTGACGTCATAAGCATAGTGGTAAACCCCACTTTACTCCTACAGCTATAACATATTTCTTATTATAATATGTAAATAATATATATATATATATGTGTTTGTGTGTGTGAGAATAATATATATATACACACACATTATATTATTTGCTCCGACCGACCGATAATTCGGTTGGTACAATGTATAAGTTACCGACCGAAAGTTAATTCGGTCAGTAAAAATGTCTAATTTTTCTTATAATTAATATTAATTTAGTGAACTATTTATTATCAATTATCGACCGAATATTCGATTGGTAATGGTTGGCTCCATTTTAATCTTCAACTTCGTATTTATCGATCGAATATTGACTAAAAATTCGGTCGGTAATATTTTGGTCAGTAATTGGTCAGAAATTATTTTTTATTTTTTTGATCTATATTCGGTCGATAATTTGCCAAATTTACCAATCAAAAATATTCGATCGGTTATTCCATATTTTCTTGTAATGTTTTACACCCATAAGAATAAAAAATTTTAAATTTTACTTGAGTTAAATACTAAATATTCAATCCTAACTGGGTATTTCAATAAAAGCCACTTAAAAAACTAGTCATCATTTATTTAGTAATAAGAATAAAACTAATTCAAAGGCCAAAGACAAATAGTAATGATATTGAGAGTAATTGGGGACAAATCAAAGGCCAAAGACTATCATAATAATGTTATTTTGATTTTTTTTATTTATTTATTATGAAACGATATCATTTTAATGATAATTTTATTCGTTTTATTTTGATTTAATCTCCTTAATATTTTTCTTATCAAAAATATAAAATTAGAATATTACTTTTGAAACCTCTCACGATTCCAAAATTAACCTTAATTAAACCTCACAATTATTTTCCATCAACACTTCCCAAATTTCCTTCATTCATTTAGTGGTTTTTTTTTCCTTTGACATTATTTATGAAATCTAGATTTTGTTCTCTGTGTTTTTGAATATGATTTTTTTTCCATGTTCTTATAGTTTTATATACAGTATAGTATTTCAGTCAGTTTCTTAATTATTCTACTAATAAATATTATTTGCATCAAAAATAATTTCAGCCCAATTAGAACAGTTCGGGATCAATTTATTCCAGGAACCCATCTTTGAATTAAGCAGGAAATTTCTATTAATTTCATGCAGGAAAATAATAATTTATGCAGGAGAATACAAGATGCCAAAATTACTCATCACAAGCACAAACAGACGTTCCAAGAGTGGAGAAATATGAGAAGTTGGTGAAGAGAATATGGAGAGTTGACTGTTGAGAGAGGAAGTCAACATAACATGTAGGAAGTTGAGAAGCAATTAGGTGAAATTATTTATAGGAGCTATAAAAAACCAAATAGGAGCCAGGAGAGTAGATCTTCTTTCAACACATTGATCAAAAAACTAAACATGTGAACTTTTAATTATTTTCTTTTAGTTAATTTTCCTTTCAAATATTCCTATGTAGTGTTTCATTCCAGTAAACATTTTCAATTCCAGTAAAGACTCCTCTATAATTAGATTTTCAATTCCAGAAAAGATTTATTTCCCAATAGTTTTAATTTCTTATCTCTTATTAGCATCTTTATAAAATCTAATCGTTTGATGCATATTACAGTGTGAACTTGAGGTTTTTTCATCACTACGATCGACAAAAGCACTTATAGGAAAAGCAACTCCAATCAGACAATATCAGATAATAAAAAAGAATATTGATATATGAACTAAATGGAGACTAATACTAATTATAAAATACATGTACTATGCCGTTCTAAAGAGTTAATAAATAGTTTTCTCTTACTACTCCATGTTCGTGAATGGACACTTTATGCTCTGTAGATGGCTCTTTTTCAATCCTCATAATGATGTCATTGCAATGATCTTAATTTCTTGGGTCATCCTCAATATCATTTAGTAGTTTTCCTTGTGGTTTATAGTTCTGGGTATTGGATATTTGTCTTAATTTGGTCTCCAGTGCTCTTATAGAGGCTGTCTAATTTTGAAATAAGGCATCAAGCTTGGCTGAATGCTTCTGCATCATATCCTCATTATTGGCTATGTACTGCATAATCATATCTTCCGAAGATGGCTTTGGTTCTTGAGAAAGTTATTGAGCTTGTCTACAAGCCTCTTCTGATGGTCAAGTAGAAACGTTTAATTTAATTTAATTGCCTACATTCCTATGATAATTAATCTAAGTCAAACTCATTAAAAACAAATTTTATTTATGGTTACGTACATGTCCCGCCGGTATATTCCTATCTTGTACGGAAATTTATTCTTACGAACAAGATCACGTGTTATCAATTCCTAAGACTAAATCAAAACTCTTTTTTCCAAGTTCGTTAGAGTTTACCACAATTATCCTATTAGTGATCGAGAAATATAACACGTTAAGCAAAGAGAATGGTAAACAATTATGCATATAAGGTCACAAATCAATCACAAAAGAAATTCAATTAATAAAAGTTCATATTGGTTCCATTGTAATCCTAGAACAAGATCTAATTTATGATGAAGAAGATAAATAACAACATCATGTTCAACATAATAAACAATAAAGAATTAATAAAGAATGGATAAAGAAAATAAATTATAAAGGTTGTCAATCTTCAATCTCTAAATTCTTCATCTTATCTTCTTAACTCTTATTTGATCTTCTAGTTCTTAATTATTCTTGAACGATTGTTGTGTTTATAGAGTGTTTTGGCCTCAAAAGCCCTAAATTCGTCCATGAAGTAACCTTAGACATTTCACTTATATAGATTTCATAAAAACAAAATTCCATATTCCATTTAGGTGTTATCACATTGGTGATGCACCAATGGGCTTCTGAATGCGCACCAATAGCCAAATCTAGTCATTGACTCTCATTGTCATGACAATGATATCCTCATTGGCGCGCTAATAGTTGACAATACAAAACCGTCAATTCAAAGCTCAATTTTGATCATGAAGAAGTCTTGATTCAATGTTCCACATAAACTACAAAAATTATAGATAATTGAGTATTCTTTCTAATGAAACTTGAATAATCTCAATTGGATATTGTATGAGAAAGATATAGATAAAATACCGAAAGCTGTGCAAATTATGATATTATTAATGCAATTCAGGAAATTTAAATTTTCACATATTTTTGCTCAATTCTCCATATTATACACATCATAAACAATAAAATAATGAATATTAGTACATTTAACACATTTAAAAATATAAAATTAGGGAAATCCATGAAAAGCACATATATGTCCTATATCAACTAAGACGGTTCGAGCATATCCAATATAAACCTCTAAATGCCACGATGGAAAAATAAATCCATGCGAGTCAGAGAATCAACTAAGAAGATAAATAAATCATTGATAATTTCTACTTTACTTGATATAAGGTGTAAAATGGGATTTGCTGAATTTATTTTTTAGGGGTTATATGCCAATGATGTGCTAAAGTAGAAGAAATAAAACGAATGATAAAGAAGTTGATAAGGCTTTATGAGACTTATAACACACATGGCACTCTAAACTAGCATGCGATGATAATATTATATTTTTAGTGGAAGTGGTATCCAATTTATCTTGAAGACGATTCCTCTTTTATGAGATACAATAAGATTTAATAGTATGGATGTATCGAATAAGGTGGATAAATATTTGACTAATGTTGTCGAAGATCTCTCTAATCCAAACTTCAATATTTGTTGTGGTGGAAGTTGAATGCTTCCAAATATCCAATTTTAGCACATGTATCAAGCAATATTTTCAGAATTGGACCGCTGATCCAAAAACATTCAATAGGTCAATGGTTCGACTGGTTGAATTATTCCAAAAAAACCAATAGAACCAACATATGTCATAAATAGTTTTATTTAATTAAAAATTATGAAAAATATTAATTTTTTGTTTTTGGTTTTAAAAATTAAAAGAAATTGAACCGGTCTGGTTCACCGATTTTGACATTTTTTGCTACCCGATTTTTATCGATTAATTGGACCGGACTCACGACTGGTTCCCAGTTAGACCGGTCCAACCGATCCGATTTTCAAAACAGTGGTAGCAAGTAATTGTAGGGGTTGGTGCTCAGAGCGCCAATTCCCCGTTGTATTTTGTTAAATACTTCTGTAAAACATTATTATTAGTAATAATATATGCAGTTTCTATATATAATCTAATATTTTATATGGTAAAGACGTAATGACCCTAGAATGATTAGTCATGATACAGTTGCAAAAGCGTCGCAACGGACATTGAGTCGTATCATGACGTTGTCATTCTCAGACAGTTCCTGGTCAAGGTTTACACTACTTGGTCAGTATAGTAAACCCGTTGAGACCGGTACACATGTCGTATACTGGAATATATGATTCCAATGGTTTCTCAATGAACCATTAGTCTTGGAGACTAGTATAGACGTGTAGGTGTTTATAGCGGATAAACACTGAACGACTCACCGAAGATTCTTAATGGATGGTACACCAGCGTCAATAAGAATCTTCTTGGGTTGAGTAGCACATGTGATTCTTAGACTTGAGATGCCATTGTGGGCACATGAGACATCTTCTACACTTAGATGGCAGTCACGTCACCGATCTATTTAGATCAGACCTCCGCCTGTTCGTTGGGTGTAGATAGATCCTCAGGGTGTCCTATGTGTATCAAGATAGGATCCGTCAGTTCTGTGTACCAGAGCATAGGTAGTCCATATGATTAGCAATCAGATAAAACCATGGGCCCGTGGTAAGTTTAGAAGCTAGTTCTAAACATTCTTTTTGAGATTGCTAATAGAATAGTCGACTGGATAATCCCCATAGAGATTTGACGTTTACATCTGTATCTCTGGGATTTATCCGGATACCTTTGACGGAGGAATTATACATTTGCGATGACCTCGACCTGTATGTTTAGCGAGATTATCCGTGATCGTCATAATCTACGGGTGGATAGATTATGGACATGAAATTTGATTTCGTGACGGATATACCTGAACCTAGAGAGTCTCAATAATGAAACATACTCGTTGAGCACTAGAGCAACATAAATAAATAATATTGATTATTTATAAAGTCGTTTAATGGTTAAACGCAAGATACATGCTAAAGACACTAGATAGTCATTGTATGGGCCAAATTTGGTCCAAGGGTAAAACCGTCTTTTACCTTAAAACCCAAATAGTATACAAAGCCCGAAAATAAAAACTAAGCCCATAGACATAGATGAAAGCCCAAGAGAAAGCCCAATAAAAACCTTATTCCACTTGATTCACGCATAAAGCCAAACCTTTACCAACCGATTCCCACTTTCCCTAAACATGATTATCCTACTCCACTTCTGATCATTAAATAAATATTTCTTAGCATATAATGGACTTATGCCAGCTGCAAAAGTCATCCATCTTCATCTATAAATTACAACACAATTCGAGAAACGAGGGAGAGAGCAAGCCTGACTTCTCTCTTACAGCTTCTGCTCTCTGACACAAGCTCTCAGAGCTTCACATTTCTTAAACACTTCATTCCGCCCTCACGGCCACCCAAAGAAGGTCATGGTAATAGTAAACCTTGCTTTTACATTTACATAATTACCGCTCATTTCATGCTACTGACTTGGGCGTCGGAGTGCCCCCGGCACCCACCACACCGGTGGGTAGTCTGCTCCCGCTCACTCTACATTTGTCTTGCAGGATCGCTGATGCCCCCAACCTACAAATTCTGATTGTGGACCTCGGCCGAATTCCAGCATCCACAATTTGGCGCCCACCGTGGGGCCTTAGCGATTCATAGCAAGCAAATACCACTCAGTTTACAATCCTTACAAACAGACACCAGATCCTATGGTGGCATAATCAGCCACTCTACAAAACAGTTACGACCAATGGAAGATGAAAATTGATCCATGTAAAACTCCAGTACTAATCTCCAATAGTATCTGAAACATAATTCATTCTTCGGCCACTCAAAGGTGTGAGGCTACAACTCTTTTCAACTATCTTATTAACTCAATCTCTTAGAAGCATTCAAGAATATGGCAAGTGAAAATCCACCATCAGACGACTATCCATTTAATCACCAAAGAAGCCATCATATTTCTCTAGCCGACCTATCACGGCAAATCACATCTTTGTGTCATGGATCGTGTTGATGTGATTCGTACATTGTCAAATGAAGTTCGTCGTTTGTTCCAGACGACAAGCATATATGCAATATCATATCACATGGTTCCATTCAACATCAATAGAATGACCATCATCTTGCCCAATCAATTGATCAAACTATCTCATTCGACAAAACCTTCATACTACAATAACATGATTTCAGTATTCAAGTGTGTTTAGCAGGGGTGATGCCTGCTCAACATCAAGATCGAAAGTCCAAATCCACGACACCCAGTCTTCAATTCCCACTCAGCACTCAGCCCGTATTTGAAACCTCTAAAAAAAAAAAAACAGCCCAAACAATGAGCTGGCATTTGAGTCAAATTGGCGCAAAGCTTAGGCCCAAACTAGCCTTTGATTGCAGCAAGCCCATTAAACATTGATGGGCCTAAATAAACCAAATCAGTCCACAAATTTCAAGCTACGTGAGGATACTGCCAACATCATGCAAGCCAGCTAGCAAGAGGAAATAGCCCATCACTCTTCAAGACATAAATAAAGGCTTGGCAGTGTATGTGTGTCACTTGACAAGACAAATATGGAGACATGGCAGTGTATAGACGTGTCACTCGACGAGAAAAAATATGAAGGCTTGGCAGTGTATGTGTGTCATTCGACGAGACCAATGTGAACTCTGCCAAATCTGACAGTCAACAACATTTTCACTCGAGCCGAGGAGATGATGCTCCTACACCTAGAGACAACGCATATATGGTTAGCTCTAAAAGTGACAACATGCCAAAGCACTACCCTCCAATTCACTACACGACAACATATTCCTCAGATTGCCCAGCACTCCACGTGATTGGGGAGCAGGTTATAATGACTAGTCAAAACTTAGCAAAGACTCAATTAATTGTAGTATGCCCAAGCCAAAATACAAGTGACGAGTCCACTAATTAGAATCCCACATCGGCTACGAAACGACAAGCTAGAAGTTATACTGAACCTATCAAGCCTCACGTAGCTGAAAAATTGGGTTGAGAGCTCACTACCAAAAGCAATAATCCACACTACATCACACGAGAATGAGGAATGGACAACCTGATAAAGTTCCATGCAAAGACAAAGTCACATGTGATCCAACTTGATATAAGATGATTGGGTCCATTTGATACTACAAAATGTGCTAATCTGTGGAGACAATCAGACAAAAGCAAAGCTTGGTTTCTCTCGTGCCAACTGATTTTTTGTTGGTGGGGGAATAAGTCTTTTATAGCGTGGGCCTTCTGCTCGTGGGCTTGGAAGGCGTGAGTGGGCTATTGGCATTTGTGCTCCTTTCCTTCACGTGGGTTCTTCACGTGGTGCATGGCTTATTGCCTCCTTTCGGTGCATGGGTTCTGACACTTATTGATCATGCGCGTGGGTTGCATGCTGCACCACGTTAATAATGGCTCAAGCTTTGTAAATTCAATTTATTGAACACACTTTTTAGCTCTCAGAGACATGGAAAGATTGTCATACTACAAGGTGGATGGCTATCAACTTCAGGCTACATGGAAAACTATCATCTTTCCTAGACTACTTGGAATGATTATCAACTCCTCTATACTAAGTCAAAGGTTAGTCATCATCTCCATGCTACATTGATTTAATATTGCCAATTCCATACTACATAGGGAATCTTTGATATGCCTAGTAGAATGAAGAACCCCATTGGATCTCCTTTAGGTCCAATCGACCAACCTTTAGGTAGTATGGAAATTCTATATGACTTTCATCAAAGTTTATTTCATTGTAGTATCAATAACCTTATTCAGGTCTTGTATAATTAGTAATGACCTTGATAGGCATCCATCTCTTCCATACTACATATGAGGATAATCATCTCCACACTACGTATGGAGATTATCATCCACTCTAGACTACATGGATGAATTTCCATAAACTCTAGAAAGTATTGGAAAAGCCTCATGGACCTTCATCAGGTTCATTCGACCATAGCTTCATGAACCTTCATTAGGTTCATTCGACCGTAGTCTTCTGACCTTCATCAGGTCAGGTAGAATGAAGATTCACATGGACCTTCATCAGGTTCATTCGACTATAGCTTCATGAACCTTCATCAGGTTCATTCGACCGTAGTCTTCTGACCTTCATCAGGTCAGGTAGAATGAAGATTCACATGGACCTTCATCAGGTTCATTCGACTATAGATTCATGAACCTTCATCAGGTTCATTCGACCGTAGTCTCCTGACCTTCATCAGGTCAGGTAGAATGAAGATTCACATGGACCTTCATCAGGTTCATTCGACCATAGTTTCATGAACCTTCATCGAGTTCATTCGACCGTAATCTCCTGACCTTCATCAGGTCAGGTAGAATGAAGATTCACATGGACCTTCATCAGGTTCATTCGACCATAGCTTCACGAACCTTCATCGGGTTCATTCGACCGTAGTCTTCTGACCTTCATCAGGTCAGGTAGAATGAAGATTCACATTGACCTTCATCAGGTTCATTCGACTATAGCTTCATGAACCTTCATCAGGTTCATTCGACCGTAGTCTCCTGACCTTCATCAGGTCAGGTAGAATGAAGATTCACATGGACCTTCATCAGGTTCATTCGACTATAGCTTCATGAACCTTCATCAGGTTCATTCGACCGTAGTCTCCTGACCTTCATCAGGTCAGGTAGAATGAAGATTCACATGGACCTTCATCAGGTTCATTCGACCATAGCTTCACGAACCTTCATCGGGTTCATTCGACCGTAGTCTCCTGACCTTCATCAGGTCAGGTAGAATGAAGATTCACATCGACCTTCATCAGGTTCATTCGACTATAGCTTCATGAACCTTCATCAGGTTCATTCGACCGTAGTCTCCTGACCTTCATCAGGTCAGGTAGAATGAAGATTCACATGGACCTTCATCAGGTTCATTCGACCATAGCTTCATGAACCTTCATCAGGTTCATTCGACCGTAGTCTCCTGACCTTCATCAGGTCAGGTAGAATGAAGATTCACATGGACCTTCATCAGGTTCATTCGACCATAGCTTCATGAACCTTCATTAGGTTCATTCGACCGTAGTCTCCTGACCTTCATCAGTTCAGGTAGAATGCAGATTCACATGGACCTTCATCAGGTTCATTCGACCATAGTTTCATGAACCTTCATTAGGTTCATTCGACCGTAGTCTCCTGACCTTCATCAGGTCAGGTAGAATGAAGATTCACATGGACCTTCATCAGGTTCATTCGACCATAGCTTCATGAACCTTCATTAGGTTCATTCGACCGTAGTCTCCTGACCTTCATCAGGTCAGGTAGAATGAAGATTCACATGGACCTTCATCAGGTTCATTCGACCATAGCTCATTGGACTTCCATCAAGTCCACTCGACAAGTCCAGTCGACAGTAGTCTCATAGAAGAGTGAGGAGTGATGACTTTCATCAATTTCATTCCATTGTAGTATCATAGACCTTCTTCAGGTCTAGTATAGTGAGTGATGACCTTGATATACAGTCATCAAGTCCATACTACATGTTCATTCAACTGTAGTCTCATGGAGAGGTAGAATGGAAATTCACATGGACCTTCATCATGTTCATTCGACCATAGCTCATTGGACTTCCATCAAGTCCACTCGACAAGTCCAGTCGACAGTAGTCTCATAGAAGAGTGAGGAGTGATGACTTTCATCAATTTCATTCCATTGTAGCATCATAGACCTTCTTCAGGTCTAGTATAGTAAGTGATGACCTTGATATACAGTCATCAAGTCCATACTACATGTTCATTCGACCGTAGTCTCCTGACCTTCATCAGGTCATATAGAATGAAGATTCACATGGACCTTCATCAGGTTCATTCGACCATAGCTCCATGGACCTTCTTCAGGTCTAGTAGAGTAAAGATCACCCATGGCTCATAAAGAGTCAACATATGACCTTCATCTGGTCTATAAAAATTTGAAGACTCCTCTGGTCCTTGGCCAGTAGTATGGAGATTATCCTGACCTTCGTCTTATGGTTCAGTCGACTGGGGACATCCCACATGGCTCATAAAGAGTCAACATATGACCTTCATCTGGTCTATAAAAATTTGAAGACTCCTCTGGTCCTTGGCCAGTAGTATGGAGATTATCCTGACCTTCGTCTTATGGTTCAGTCGACTGGGGACATCCCACATGGCTCATAAAGAGTCAACATATGACCTTCTTCTGGTCTATAAAAATTTGAAGACTCCTCTGGTCCTTGGCCAGTAGTATGGAGATTATCCTGACCTTCGTCTTATGGTTCAGTCGACTAGGGACAATTCCCAATGACTCTTGTCGAGTCAAGTGTAACTCCTGAACCTACATTCGGTTCAGTCGACCAAGGGACATTCCCCTGACTCATGTCGAGTCAAGTAAAACTCCTGAACCACCGTTTGGTTCAGTCGACAAGGGACATTCCCCTGGACTCATGTCGAGTCAAGTAAACTCCTGAACCACCATTTGGTTCAGTCGACAAGGGACATTCCCCAGACTCATGTCGAGTCAAGTAAACTCCTGAACCACCGTTTGGTTCAGTCGACAAGGGACATTCCCCTGACTCATGTCGAGTCAAGTAAAACTCCTGAACCACCGTTTGGTTCAGTCGACAAGGGACATTCCCCTGACTCATGTCGAGTCAAGTAAACTCCTGAACCACCGTTGGTTCAGTCGACAAAGGACATTCCCCTGACTCATGTCGAGTCAAGTAAACTCCTGAACCACCGTTTGGTTCAGTCGACAAGGGACATTCCCCTGGACTCATGTCGAGTCAAGTAAACTCCTGAACCACCGTTTGGTTCAGTCGACAAGGGACATTCCTCTGACTCATGTCGAGTCAAGTAAACTCCTGAACCACCGTTTGGTTCAGTCGACAAGGGACATTCCCCTGGACTCATGTCGAGTCAAGTAAACTCCTGAACCACCGTTTGGTTCAGTCGACAAGGGACATTCCCCTGACTCATGTCGAGTCAAGTAAACTCCTGAACCACCGTTTGGTTCAGTCGACAAGGGACATTCCCCTGGACTCATGTCGAGTCAAGTAAACTCCTGAACCACCGTTTGGTTCAGTCGACAAGGGACATTCCCCTGACTCATGTCGAGTCAAGTAAACTCTTGAACCACCGTTTGGTTCAGTCGACAAGGGACATTCCCCTGGACTCATGTCGAGTCAGGTAAACTCCTGAACCACCGTTTGGTTCAGTCGACAAGGGACATTCCCATGGACTCATGTCGAGTCAAGTAAACTCCTGAACCCCGTTTGGTTCAGTCGACAAGGGACATTCCCCTGGACTCATGTCGAGTCAAGTAAACTCCTGAACCACCGTTTGGTTCAGTCGACAAGGGACATTCCCCTGGACTCATGTCGAGTCAAAGCATACTCCTGAACTACCGTTTGGTTCAGTCGACAAGGAACATTCCCCTGGACTCATGAACTCCTGAAACTCTATTTCAGTTCGGTCAAAGACACGTACTCCATGACCCTAGATAAATCAAGAAGCTAAAAAAAAAAAAAAAAACTTCCTCAGATGCATGCAAACAGAAACCCACGTTTTTGTATAATTTTGGTACGACATTTGGCAGAAGGTAATACACTCTTACGCTCTTTTTTCACATACGACACGGATAAATATACTCTCTAAAACAAAAATTCTTTGACTTAGAGAGTAAGGGACAAACTGTATGGGCCAAATTTGGTCCAAGGGTAAAACCGTCTTTTACCTTAAACCCAAATAGTATACAAAGCCCGAAAATAAAAAATAAGCCCATAGACATAGATGAAAGCCCAAGAGAAAGCCAATAAAAACCTTATTCCACTTGATTCACGCATAAAGCCAAACCTTTACCAACCGATTCCCACTTTCCCTAAACATGATTATCCTACTCCACTTCTGATCATTAAATAAAATTTCTTAGCATATAATGGATTATGCCAGCTGCAAAAGTCATCCATCTTCATCTATAAATTACAACACAATTCGAGAAACGAGGGAGAGAGCAAGCCTGACTTCTCTCTTACAGCTTCTGCTCTCTGACACAAGCTCTCAGAGCTTCACATTTCTTAAGCACTTCATTCCGCCCTCACGGCCACCCAAAGAAGGTCATGGTAATAGTAAACCTTGCTTTTACATTTACATAATTACCGCTCATTTCATGCTACTGACTTGGGCGTCGGAGTGCCCCCGGCACCCACCACACCGGTGGGTAGTCTGCTCCCGCTCACTCTACATTTGTCTTGCAGGATCGCTGATGCCCCCAACCTACAAATTCTGATTGTGGACCTCGGCCGAATTCCAGCATCCACAGTCATTTACTT
>SKCR01009906.1:0-23006 GCA_019454045.1 Zanthoxylum bungeanum
TAAACCCCTCTGGTTGTATCATATAGATACTCTCATCAAGATTTCCATTCAAGAATGTAGTCTTGACGTCCATTTGCCATATTTCATAGTCATAATATACGATAATGGATAGAAGAGTGTGGATGGATTTGAGCATGGCTACTAGCGAGAAAGTTTCCCCATAGTTAACTCCCTCTTTTTTGGTATAACCCTTGGCCACTAGTCTAGCCTTGAAGGTCTGTACCTTCCCATATGCTCACCTCTTCCTCTTGTAGATCCACTTACAACATATGGGTTTCACCCCATCAGGTTGGTCTATAAGTTCCCAGAGTGAGTTAGAGTACATGGACTCCATCTCTAGGTTCATGGCTTTGATCCATTCCTCTTTGTCAGAATCATCCATTGCACTACGATAGGTCAATGGATCATCTATACCATCGTTGGATGCGACAACTTGTGCCTCTCCAACCCCAAGGTAGCGATCAGGTTGTCGTACAACCCATCCACTACGTCTAGGTGGTAGATTATTTTGACAAACTTTCATCTGACTCTCAGATGTTGAAGGTGTTATGTATTTATCAATTGTTGTTGATGATGGTGTGCTGGTCGAACCAGTAAGTAACTCCTCGAGTAACACCTTACTTCGAGGCTTGAACTCCCTCATACATTCCTCCTTTAGAAATGTAGCATTTATCGATACAAATACTTTGTTATCATAAGGACTATAGAAGAATCCACCCCTAGTCTCCTTAGGATAGCCTACAACTAGGCACACCTGAGAACGTGGCTCCAACTTTGTAGTCTTATTCTTCAGCACATGTGCTGGACACCCCCATATGCGGATAGCCTTAGACTGAACTATATTAAGGATATACATTGCAGTTTGCAGTACATATCCCTAGAATGAACTAGGTAGTGAGCTATAACTAAACATAGATCTCATCATGTCTAGTAGGGTCCGATTTCTCCTCTCTGTAATACCATTTTTTGTGGTATTCCAGGTGATGTGAGCTGGGATACTATCCCATGCTCAACTAAGAATTCCTTGAAATCTATGTCAAGGTATTCTCCTCCACGATCTGATCATAGAGTTTTGATTGTCTTACTTAACTAGTTCTCAACCTCAGCACGATACTCTTTGAACTTTTCAAACTATCTGACTTGTGCTACATTAGGTAAACATACCCATATCTAGAATAATCGTCAATGAATGTGACGAAGTATTCATAACCACCTCGGGTGCTTACATTCATCGGTTCACAAACGTCCGAATGTATTAGCTCAAGTAGTTGACCAGCTCTTATACCTTTTTCCAATAAAAGGTCTCTTGGTCATTTTTCCTTCTAAATAGGATTCGTAGACTAGTAAAGTTTCGAGCTTTAACTAGTTTAAGGCTCCGTTCTTTATCAATCTGTCTATCGGGTCAAGGTTGATATGACTAAGTCTAAGATGCCACAAATATGTGTGATCATGAGAAATCTTTTTCCGTTTAGTATTAGGTTTCTCAACCTTAAACATTTCAGTATTGAACAGTGACTTATGTGTTAACGGTCTTAACACATGCAAGTTATCTCCTAGTTTCCTTAGCATATAGGTAATCCATTTTTGAAATAATAAAAATTATTATTAGATAAATGATAACCATCATGCAATAGTTTTGAAACAGAAATCAAATTTCCATGAAAAAATAGGAACAAACACACACTTGTTTTAAATTTAAATAACTTTTATTTGAAAAAATTGAAAACTGATAACTCCCACTGTTTTACTGAAACAACATCCTGTGTCCTAACTCATCATAGTAAAGTTACCTTCAACAAGGTTTTATGTATGTCAAGTAGCTTTACTTTAGCCTTCCCAGTGCAATTCTTCTTCATCTTTGCAGATTTAGAAAACTCGGCAACATTTGCCTCAGCACTGGTTCTACGAAGAGATCCACAAACATGGACTCGTAATGGCTTAGCTCATTAAGCAGTTGGGTCAAAGTAAAAGTCAATTTGTTCATAACATAGTTGCTTTTAAACTGCAGGAAACTCTTCGGAAGAGTTTCCATAATCATGGTCACCTGGCTACGCTTGACAATATGAGCTCCATGGGTTTCAACAGTGTTGAGATAGGTCATCATCCCAAAGACATGCTCTCGGACTGATGTCTCATCCTTCATCATAATAGTCATCGTTGAGACCATAGCCTCATGACGTTGACGCTCCGAAGGCTGCCCAAACATGCCCTGCAATGACTCCATCATCTGAGATGCTGAAGCCATAGGATCATGCTTTGCAGCAAGAACCCCAGACATCCCTACTAGCAAGTAGCAGCGGGCTTTCTCATTTTTTGTGACCCATTTCTGGTAGGTATCGCGTATAGCTTGGCTAGCATTTCTGGCCGGCTCTGGAGGACTCTCCTCTGTCAGGATAAACTTTAGGTCTTCACAAACCAGGATAGCATTCATGTTACTTTTCCACTTAACATAGTTTTCTCCCGTTAATTTATCGTTTGAGAGTATGGAAATAATTGGAGAAACAATGTTTGATAAATAAAACAATCATGCATTTAAAATTCATTCATCGCATATCAAAATCATCAAACAATTTTGGCATAAAATTAAACATGATGCATGAACCATGAATAACGAATTAGAAACCTAAGAGAATTACTATGCCACGGAAATCTATCACCCCACAAGTAAGTGCCGCCGTAAGGTAGGTCAAGTACTTGCATGATAGATCGAGACAGTCTCAATTGATTAATATATGCGGGAATAACTCTTATTCCTATATTAAATAACTACCGTTTCATTCGTTCAAGGAATTTTATTAACAGATAATTATTCCTTTGTGAGTGTGACCCGCCGTTTCGGGATTCTTGGACTTAACGAGTGAAGTGCCGCCGTAGGGTAGGTCAATTCACAAGATACATCTAGAATCTCTATCCTCTTGGAACCCAAACCTGATATTGACCCAAAATGGACACCATCCGCAGAGGGACGGAAGCAAAGTCGTCTCGAGGCGCCTTTTGAATCTCACATTTTCGGACAAACAACGGAGATCGCGGGATATACTGTCGTATATCCCTCTCCCACTCACTATTTTAAAATTAAGGTTTCTATTTATAAAATATCTAATATTTTATTTTAACTAGTGTGGATACAATTATGGCGGCTAAATCATAATTGTTATTAACACTAGTTTTATATTAGTGACCTAACCAATTTTAACTCTTAAAATTTTATATCACTAATTTTCCATTAGTCTCTACTAATAGTATTACTCAATTAAACTAATCTAATTAGAGTGGTATTAGTGACCTATTATATTTTAACTCTTAAAATACTAGAACACTAATAGGTTTAAAATTTTAGAATCCTAAAAGGTCAAGATTTGTATTAAACTATTTAATTAATCTTAGTGCGTTATAAAATCCAATGGTACGTGGAATTGTATCTCGAGTGCATACCATATTACCGTCCATTCAGATTCGACTATGGAATTTAGATCCGGGTTTCCATCCTATATACCAATGGAATTTATTATTCACTAATTAGGCCCAATATATATTAGAATTCAAATTTTAAACCATAAATCCAATTAATCCAATTAATTGATTTTCATGCATATCATATTCTAATTTAAACACTTTAAATTACGTAAAATCATATTTTCATGTCTATAATGATAATGCATCTATGACATGTTATGGCATGTAAAATACAAGAGTGGGCACCCTAAGCTATATGACATGTTATTCAAACAATTCGAAATAAACATACATATAACATAAAAAAATATTTTGCATTGACCGGGCTCTTATTTTTATTATACTAATCTAATTAGTACATCAAATTTACCAAGGCATCCATTGGTATTCAAATCTCGCTTGAAGGTAGTGTTGGCTCCATTTGCGACTTCGGTGCTCCAAATTACAATAATTGAAATTTTACATAGGAAAATAAAATTACAACAATTGTAAACAATGGCCTTATGGCCTTACATCCAAAAATAAAACTAACTACAAAAATAAGAGCCAGAAAAAATTACGATCAATGCAAAATCCATTCATCACATGAAATAATAAAAATATTCATCGTATGAATATTATTTTATGCACACTCATCTAAACATGCATATAATATTTATAACTCATATAAATATATTAAAAATAGAAACTTTGAATGAAAAAGCGAAGGGTTAAGAACACATTTCAACCTTGCTCTGATACCAATTGTAGGAAATGCTTTCCTCGCGCAGCGGAAGCATCTTAGGAACCCGGATCGTACTTGAAATTTTTTTCTGCCCTTCTCCTATGAGTGCCAAATCTGACCAGTAGGTATAATGAAATTTTACTTCTATTTTTGATAAAATTTCAGCCCCGAAACAGCTCCCGATATGCGCCTAATGCACTACAGAATCAGCCTTCGAAATGCGTGGACTGTAGAGATAATTCTCGTCTGATTTTTCACTCAAAAATCAGCCCCAACACAGCCCCAAAATGTCCCCAAGTGTTTCCCAAAATTCCGAATTAAATAAAAATCAAACCGAACCCCGTTACTCTTGTTGTTTGGGCGGCAGTGAGCAATAACAATGCTCACTGCCGTGGGTGATAAAAGAATGAATGATATAGATGAGTTTTGATTTAGTTCGACACCAAAAAAGTCTTCCGTACTATGTCTCACAACCAACGGAAACAAGTGTGAGCTTGACTCACATAAATTAAATCTCTAAACTCTTTAGAGAATTTTTTCACAATTATTTTTCTATTTCTTTTTCTTCGTTTTGGTTTCTCAACTTTTGAGAGAATGGAGAAGATGAAGAAAGGTGGCTAGGGTTGCAAATGAGAGGCTTGGGCAAAAGAAAATTTAAAATTTCTTTTTATACTTTGGTTTATTTGTTTCCAAAATAAACAAACCCTTAGCCTCCCCATGTTGGTAAATTCGGCCAAGGCATTTTAATTTTTTGTAACATGTAGCAAGAATTGAATGTAATCAATATTTACTTTCCATAAAGGAAAAGGTGTTACAAAAACACCTTTTCGACAATGAAACGTGGACGAGAAAGAAAATTAGCGTCGAAATAAAAAATTTCAATGTTAAAGTACAACATTTTGCTTCAAAAATATTTTGTCGATAAATTATAATTTTCGACGCTAAAGCACGTATTTGACGACGAATATTTTCGACACCAAAGAGTTGACCTTTAGTGTCGAATATTTTGACGCTAAGGTGATATAATATTAAAAAATATATATTATTTTATTACCTTTAGCGTCAAATATTTCAACGCTAAAAGGTATAAGAAAATTATTATTACAAATTAATTTCAAACTAATTTCATTACTAAAGTAATTAAATTTGTTATAAAAATTATTACGAATTTGTTATTAAAAAATTATAATAATGATATTTTTATTGATATAAAAATAAATTTATAAAATTTTTCACAAAATAATAATAATAATAATAATAATAATAATAAACAAAATGATAAAATATAATTTTCTATATATTTTCTCCATCTTCACTTTCATATTTTTCATCTTCACTTTCATTTATTCACTCTCTTTCATTTTCACACCATTTCTTCATCTTCATATTCCCCTTCCAAAATAAATAAATATATTAGATGTTAATATAAAATACAAAAAATCAACACACTTGAGAAAAAAGAATATTAGAGAGGAAATAAGAGTATGAGAGGAAGAAAGTGAGAATAGGAGAAATGAAAGAGCAAATGACTTTATAGGAAAAAAATAACCTTTAGCGACGAAATAGGCTTTCGTAGCTAGAGGTCCTCAAATAACGGGAATTATTTCCGCAACATCGAAATTTTTGACTTTTGTGTCGAAAATTCATGTCAAAAATTTAAATCTAATTATTTTAGGGGATAAATTAAAATTTTAGAAAGCGGGAATTCAAAAATTTAAATTTATCCTTTATCGTCGAAATTTCGTCGCTAAATGTCAAAATTTTTAATCTAATTTTAATAGGGGATAAATTTAAATTTTAGAAAATGGGTATTCGGAAATTTTAAATTTACCCTTTAGCGTCGAAATATTTGATTTTTAGCGTCGAAAATCCGTCACTAAATGTCAAAAATTTAAATCTAATTTTATTAGGTGATAAATTCAAATTTGAGAAGGGGAATTCGAAAATTTAAAATTAACCTTTAGCGTCGACATTTAAATTCAATGCTAAAGGGTGGACCCTTTAGCGTCCAAAAAAACTTTCGACGCTAAACGGTGGACCTTTTAGTGTCAAAAAAGAAATTCGATGTTAATAAACCCTTTAGCGTCAAACAGTTATTTCGACGCTAAAAGATCCACCCTTTAGCATTGAAATTTTTTTTGGACACTAAAGGGTTGACCCTTTAGGGTCGAAATTTGGATTCGACGCTAAAGTGTTTATTAGTGTTGAAAAAAATTTCAAAGCTAAAGGTCCATTTTGTTGCAGTGATTTTAAAATTGAAAATTTATTAGATTTGTGACCCTAATTTTAAATTAAAGTTTGAGACAGCTATCAAGAACACTCTTTTGTTTTATTATCTGTGTGATGTAGAAAAAAGAAGAAGAAGCAGTTCCTTAAATCTGTTATATAATTGCTTTACAAAAAGGGTAAATATTGGATTGAAGAATCACATATAAATACACCTTTTATGACTCAAAAAATACACTTTTTGTTTTAAAAAATTTAAAACTTTTTATGGGAATCGCACTTTCGTTTTATACTGTCTCATTCGAACAATCTGAAAGACAGTTCGAACGAGAAAGTCTTTGGAGGAATCGTTCAAACGCCATTAATTCGAATGACAAAAATTTTGTTCAAACGATTATCCGATATGAATTTCCATATATTTATATAGGTCAAACTCCAATGCGCCAGTATAAATAATATTTCGAAAACCATAAATATTTAGAAAATTTTCAAAAATTCCTTATAACATTATTCTAAATAGTTGATTGCATTATCCATCAAGTAGTACATTTTTTCATAAGAACCTCAAATCCTATATGGTTAATTACTAAAATGATCTGGGTGGATGAATAATTTTTTTTAAGTAAGGGTAGAAAAAATTTACGTTATTTTTTTCTTTCCTTATACCTTCTCTGGATTTGAATTCAATATGTTTAAGAAAGTTGTTTGAAAACTAATAGTGGAAGTTTTAGGCCAACATTTGAAAACAAATAGTAATTCAGAGAGGGATATGAATCATAAAAGCAAAAGAGATATTGAGGTTCAATTGATTATCGTCACTCTTATTTATATATTGATCATTATCCCCCAAAAACAATCTTTAGTATATCATGAAAATCAACTAACAATCAAACTTAACAAATCTGAGTTCTGATTATTTTACTACTTCGCTTGTCAATAATCAGCTTTATGGCGACGGTGCGTTTGTTTTTGTGCTGGTGGCACTGGAGCATTCTCCTTGGCGATTTCCGCACAGTAGTTTTTGAGCAATGGAGGGAAGAAAGGGTTTAAAGGAAAAATCTTAGGCCAACAGTCGGTGCCAACTTCAATGAAGGCCTTGCAGCAAGTATTTCCAATCAAATTGACTCTAAGACTCAAGAATGAGGTTATGACTTCTTGTACACACCCATTCACGCTTTGTAACGTTGACAAACATTTTCCAATGTCAGGATCCTGTCCTCCGAACAATGGGTTCTCTGGAAAATTTGCTAATCCTGGAGCAATCATCATGAACGAACATGTCAGGATCAATGCAAATGAGAATAGAAAACTTGCTTGAGCCATTTTGGTATGATATGTTGAATGGAGATGTTGGTTTATTGGTTTGATTGTGATAAATTTTGATGGTAGACAGTATGAATTTATAGGTCATGTCTTGTAACTGTTACATTCAATGTTCATTTTGTAACTTCTTAGGTTTTAGTTTGCATCTTACTTAATTATAATTAATGGAAAGTGAAATAAGTAGTAGCAACCGGCAACAATTAAGATATGTAAGCAGTTTTACTTCTTATGGTTTGTTAATAAATTAATATTAATTTGCAGAAGTCTTGGATAATCAAATAAATATCAGAATTTGTGTGATTATGTAGGAATTGAAGGGAATTTAAAATTATCTTGAGATGTTAATGCTTCTGTTGTAAATTGATGCAACAGATAACTTTTACTATAATTCTCGTATGTTAGTTCTAATCGAGTAGTAAAACCTCTTCTTCGTCGTTGAGAGCATGGACGGATTCATCTTAATCCCTTATAAATATTATTTTGTATCTATATTAAGTATAAATTTTTTTGACTATCAAGACTTTGGATTTTGTAATAATTCTACATATTTAAAATTGAGTACATAATGAATTTTCTAATTTTCAACGAGAGGAATGCAAAAATATTCCAAAATTTATTACGGAACCGGGCATCAAGACAGGACAAAAACAATGAACATGGCCATTTTTTGTTTTCACTAGGGGAAGATCATTTTTCGCAACAAAAAAATCGTTGAAAGCATGAGTTTCTTCTAAGGGATTGATTCATTCTTACTCCTTTTATAAATATTTGTTTTGTATTGATATATATTGAGTGATGGAAACCACCATATGATTAATTCCTAGGTAATTTCATGTAATTGAGCAAATCTCAAGAACCGTGAATCACGATTTTATAAAAATAAAACCCCTTTCAAGATCGGATTATACCCTCAAAGATTTCTAATCTAAATAGAAACTAAAACTTTGTCGTAATCTAACCAAGATTCAAAATCCTCACACCACTCTAACGAACTACATGCTCAAGACCTATTATTTCTTACCCTCTCTTGCCTGCAAGACAAGTAGCTTAACCACCCAACCCAAGAACTGAAATAAATAAACAAAGAAACTAATAGGGGTGTATTTAATTGTTGAATACACCCCCTTAAGACACTAAAATTAAATGTCAAATATCAAACCCAATGCGAACGTCCCCTATCGTAGGCTTGAGTGTTGTTTCTTCAGTTTTGAACTTTGTCTTCAAATAACTAGATCATTTGAATGTAGCTTGGACCCCCGTCAAATAAGCCCACTTGAAATGATTTTTCTTTATTTGCATTGTATGGTTCGGTCAAAGTCTCCAGGACTAGACCTTGTATTGCTTCCTTTATCTTCTTGACATGTTACCTCGTGATTGGCCCTACTGGAACATGTAATGGATCAATCTTCTCGGCTTGCCCTGTATACGGTCAGTGATTCATATCATTCACTCCCACGTCGAAAGTATTCGTCCTCGAATAATAACCTACATCAAAGAAAGTCCATAATTCATAAATATCAAGGAAATTTCACATAGTTTCAAGTTAGAGCACGTCGATTCAACTCATGTTAGAAGATTATAATGTCAATAGTTAGTTCTCAGTTCAGACAGCTCAATATAGTTCATGTAGATTCGAGTCACCATACAGCATTTAAGCCATGACATAAAGCATATTATTTAGTCTATGACAGCTCCAGGTCAGGTTCAGGGCAACGGCTCAGAATAGTAAAGTCAGGTTCAGTCATGTATCTAGTTATCAATTAGATTAAGTTCTGGATCTTTATGTCATGTATCCAGATTTTGAATTACCACATTGGATTCTCATCTTATTATTTATGTTGTCGTAATTCAGTAATTTAACACTCTCTTATACTATGTTTCAATTTAATCATGTATTTCACTTCATATTATTTTATTGGCCCTCCAGTATTCACTCACCAGGTCTTTCAAAAGACCTGACCCGCCCCACTTTCTTGTTGTTTTTGCAGGCTAACAGGTTCAGGAATTGATTGGGGGAGACGGGACCCAGCGGCAGTCATTACATACCTCGAGCATCATTTCAGATTCGGGAAATGTCATCAGTGTTAGATGATGTCAAGATAGGCTGTAAGGCCATGTATATGTATAGAATATTATGTGAGTTATTTTATGTGTGTACAGTTTTTTGATATGAAATAGATGAGTTTTCATGTTTATGATGTGTGTGGTGTGTATATATATATGATTGCGTGTTGTGAGTCAGTCATTTCAGTACATCGCATGCTCGGAAAAACCGGGATGTGACAATCTCCACTTGGTTATGACATTCTCTCATTTCCATAGAGAGTACGTCATATAAAAATATCGTACAGATGGTAGTTCATGTTGGAGTTTCTACAGTACCGAGGATCCAATCAAGCATAAAAATAAGTGCGAATACAATCAAAGAAGTCGCGGAATACTCACAATGATCGGTTGAAACGATGCGGTGAAGAACAAAAATTATTTTCTGCCCATTGAGAAGTCACGGCAGTCCACTTTCTGTCCTCCATGGATTCGGCCATCTTGGTCCTCCATTGATGCTCCAAGCTCCAAGCTTATCAAGGTAATTCCATGCTAATGAAATAAGTGTTGGATAATATGACCCATAGCGTCACTATTTGCACAGAACATTGTGTTGCTGTAGCAAATTAACTATGTAACAAGGAAATTGCACTCTCGTCATTTGTGATTAGATCACCATAGATATATAAATGAAGAGAGGTCCCTATGATTAGTTCCTGGATTGAGATGATATGAGACAGTATCAGTCCACGAAGGATTAATCATTAAATATCCCTAGCCGTAGTATTATCGAGACTGGACATCGATAATGCGGAATAGGCTAGTATTGCACTTGTGCGCGTTGTGAGGGCACAACGGCATAGTTCTCATATATATAAGTATTGGATACTTGTGCAAGTGCGATAGGAGGTCGTGTTTCACCGATGATACGGGAAACAGCTTCGCTCTGGATAGACCCTTCGGAATCCCATTGGTATTATGACTAGGTGTCTATGGGAGGCCGAAATCAAGGTAGGTGTGTATAGCCTTAACCTGAGACTTAAATCGCTCTAATACTTACGACAATCGGTAAACTTGGTTTTGGTGGTTGGGGGATCTTAACTGGTTCTGTGTTCACCTCTTCTGGGTTTATCAGAGAGTCGTAGTGTATTGGATGTGATTTCGAGACGGAAGTATCACTCCAGTCATAGTGGAGATGATGTCACGCAGGATACGGTATTAGTGCTCTTAAGTGATGCGCATCCAATCGTGATATTATGACCAGGTCATGAATATCCGATTATAGAGACTAGTTACCAGACATCCGATATGTGTTTCGGACAGGGCAGACACTTATCCAGCCCCAGCCCTAGCACGTGACTATCCGATACTGGGCCGATACGCACAATACAATTGTATACTACGCTTAATGAACCTTTAATGTTTAATTGGGCCTAATGTTTAATTAGACTTAAATTAAATTGACGTTGGACGTTAATCGGACTTTGAGTCCCGACGCGATTGAATTTGGAATTTAAATCGTAAAAGGTTTATTAATATAAAGTGCAATATTTAATTTGGAATTGAATAGTGAATTAGTATTAAATACATGTTAAATTAGATTTAATGATGTAGTTTAATTTAATTCATGAATTCGTACTTTGAGTACTTATTCGCAAAAACGAGTTTGACTCGAACAAAATCAAATCGTTGTTTGAACATTGGATGATCACTTAATTATCAGATTAATTAATTTGATTAGATTGATTGATAGCATGCTTATATGTGTGAATACGTGGTTGTGTTGAATGAATAATGTATATCGGATGGATATTAGTCGGGTGGGCAATTTTAGAAATTGTTGTAATAAATTCGATTTATTAAATTGGACCTGCGTGTCCAGCCTTATCACCTTCGTTCTCTTGTATTCTCTTCTCACCTATTCCCCTATATGTATATGAGGTTTCTTTAGAAGTGTAGTGTAACAGGTAGAAGTAGTACAAGTGCTAGCTTGAGTGAGAAAGTGAGAGATTTGATCTAGGATCAATGTGTTAAGTATCCATCCGCATATCATTATTATTTTATTTCATACTCGCTTTATTATGTATTTAGAATGCATATTTAAGGGTGTATGATGATGAGACCTAACAAAGATAATTAAATTGGTAGCCAATTTGCAGGCGAAAAACCCTCGTTTTATATTAAGCAAATATCCTTCCATTGAATGATTCTTGTTCAAGATCCGAAGTTGGCATTGGTTTTTATTGACCAAAGTCAAGACCTTTGTCAATCAAGGATGTACTTGAATCATGAGAGTTTTGTTGCATATCGGTGTCTTGTCCAAATCGTGATTTTTATTGGCCAAAGTCAAGATCACTTTTTGTCCAATGACATTGATTACGAAACTTTCCTCGTCAATGGGTCCCGCTTAACTGGAATCATTAGGTTTGTTTTTGGCCAAAGCCAAGGCCTAGATGATTCGGAGGATAGGGTTAGGAAAATGTAATGGATACATTGACATTTTACATATGTTTCGGACTTGGATGTCCACCTAACCGGATCTAGGAATTGGATGAGATCCAATTGATCATAGAGATCTACCTAAGTTGATTATCATACAATTTTTGTTTGACCAAAGTCAGGATTGTATGATACTTTAACGGGATCCTAGCCCACTAGGAAACACGGTTTCCCGAGTACTCCACAGAGGGTTAGAGACTCGACGAAAAATAGTGGGAGGCAAGTATTGAATTTGCAACATTCGTTCGAATACTCGCTAAACACGCTCATTTTATTTTACTCGTCATATTAATCAAAAGTATTAGTCGGACTAATATTTTATGTTGTTTTAAAAATATATATAGTTGGACTATATACAAACTCATTCAATATATAGTTGATTTTATAATTGGATTATAGTAATCAATATAATTGAATTAAAATGATAGTTGATTTTATAATTGGATTATAGTAATCAATATTAAAATTATAGTTGATTAAATAATTGGGTTATTGTAATCATTATAATAAATAGTACCTTAATAAATTGATTAAATAGTTGGACTATTAAAATCAAGAAAGAATTGAAAAGTTGAATATTTAAAATATATAATCCTTGGATTAAATGTTTTAAATGATTTAATTTTCAATTGGGAATTAATAATAGGTTAATTTATGATAAAATAACTTATTATTACTAAGCCCATAATTAAGCAAATAGTAGAGCATAAAGTCTTTGGAAGATTTATGTGATGATGACTTTAGTGCTTAATTAATATACTTACAATAAATCTATCTTTAGATTTAAAAGTATTAAAATTGCAATTAATAATTCTTGGAGAATTAATTGACTATTCTAGTGGAGAAAAGTCAAAGTTTGCAATTGGGCATGTAGCACAAGGTGCACATCATTTCGATATTCTAAAAACCCAAGGCTTGGCCAAAGGTTTGTGAAATATTGAAAAGATAATTGACATATCCCAAAGTGACTACCATTTAGATATGGAAGACACGAAGGAATTAAAGATAGGGCGAGGCTCTAACTTTAAAAAAAATATTTGTCAAAGTTATGTTTACTACTAGTATTGAAATTTGGATTTTAAATACTTAGTGTGGTACATAATACATATATGTATTGACGTTCAGAATCCGCTGTGAGCTGGATACTGGCTTCAAGCCGAGATTTCTCTGCGAATTGGAAACGGGACGAAAGTCGCTGTTTCGACCGTAGATACCTAAGTTTAGGAACTACCCTTTGGGTATGTACTTAAATTAGGAAATGTTATAATGTAACTAGTTTAACTAGAGACATTATCTCTATATCAGTGTTTAATCCATTGCGGATAAAACCTTTATATTCTAGAACACTAAAGTGTTTCATTATATAAAGATGATACTGAGATAAATACATTGGATGTAAATAACAAAATTTATATTTTGAATATAATAAAATCTCAAACATATAAAATGACAAATAAATAGCTCAAATTGATTTGATCAATGGAGACTTATTTGTGGCATTGTTGTCTAGGACACAATTAAAGAAGACTCGTATATCCACACTTTTTGAAGAGTGGATACTAGGATTGATTTGACTATTCAAATAAGGTCTACGAATCTAGTTTATTAGGTTAAATACCTAAAATACTATTTACTTGGTAATAGTAAAAGGGCCACCGATCTGTTAGCCCTATTCATGATGAATTAAGTGGGCCAATATCTAGCTAGGCTAGATATGAACATGAATATTTCGTGACCTTAACGGATGCAGCATCACGTTGTGGTTATGTGTTTCTTTTGAAGAACACAGATCGGAAACTTTTGAAGTTTCGACACGAAGAAAACAAACAGATCGGCTATAGTGTTATTCCGCCACGGTAATACCGTAATGGAAAATACTTAAGCAGTAAGTTTCATACGTACATGAAAGAGTATGGTATTCTTTCAGATGAGGACTCCTCTCGAGACACGTCAGTTAGACGGTATGTCTGAACTAAAATCGAATTTTGTTGGACATGATAAGGTTTATCACGAGTCGCTCTGAGCTACTATCTCCTTCAACCGGATATGTATTAACAGTGCAAAACTTATTTAGAATAAGGTTCCATATAAATCTGTTTGACAGATATCATATAGGATATGAACAGGGAAGAAACGAGGTTTCTCATTCCTGATAATTTGGGTATGCCAGGCAAAGCGTTTGGATGATACCAAACTAAGGACCCAAATTGGATAAGTGCCAATATAGGTTATCTTAAGGGAAACCTTAAGTATAGTACTTATAAATCCCACATGAGAACAATGTGATTGTTGCTCACCATGCGGTTTTCCTGAGAGAAATACCGATATGCAGTGGTCAGTGGGAGGATAGTGATACTCGATGAAAAATCGGAGTGATACTGTTCAAGGCACGAAGTCCTTAATGGAACATAAATAGTTCATCTATGATGAAACTATACCATTAATCTTCAAATACACAAGAACTTCGTAAATCGGATAGAGTCAGAAAACAACCTAGGGTATGGTTTCTGATCTCACCCCATAATGATGTCAATCTTATGGAGGTGTACCATCCGACTACGTTTAGAGGAAGTGATACGAGGTATCGACTCCATGTTATGGCAAAGTGCCATGAATCCGAAATGGATTCCATGTATAAAAATCCATTTTGAAGATGCTTGTTGATAACTGTATATTTCATTTGATGAAATATGTCAGTTACAGATCAAAATCGCTTTCCTGAAAAGGAAACCTTTTGGAGGATGTTTACAACATCCTGACGATTTTGTATAACCGACAAACAAGGTTTGCGGGTTATTCGATCCATGTTTGGATCAATGCAAGCATAAGGTTCTTGGAACTGTCGTTTTGAAATAATCATAATGGTTTATGATTTGACTCAAAACGAAATAATTCTTGTGTATATAAGGAGGTTAGTGGGAGAGCGCACTGACAGTAAAATTCCCATAAAGCTATTGTTGAAAGCTTGGCTTTCAATAGAAATTCTCCGTAGAATTATGGGGAGTAACAACCTTTATTCAAGGAATAAAGATCTACTGGGATAGATTTGGAGTTGTTAACACTCTCTGGGAAATTGTACATTTAAAATGTACTTGTATTGGTGTCTCATACGCTTCGAGCATATGGAGTCACAATCGGGTCAATCCAAGTGATAGTCACTGGATTGAAGTTAAGAACATCTGTTAGTATCTCTGGGAACTAAAGATGCTATTTTTTACTATGGAGAAGGAGAACTTGAAGTGACTGGGATCACTGCAGCAAGTTTCCAAACGATTAAATACTACGGTACTATAAAGTTTGACACCGGGACAGTGAGCTGGAAATCTTCCAAGCAAGATAACTGTTGTCGAATAAACAACAAATGCGGATTATTGCTGCAGCTGAGGCAGCAATAGAAGTCTTTTGGGTCGAAAGTGAATCTAATTAGATTAGATATAGTTCTGTTAGCAGCTGAGCTAGGCGTCAGCACAGGCTAAGGAAATTGAAGGTCTCATCGACGATCCAGATATATACTTCTATATCAACTGATTCGTTCGGATCATACATCGTGGCGATGTGATGATCGTATAAATCGCGTCAAACGATAATCAAACAAATCCGCTGACGAAAACCTTTCCTCAGCAATTTGAGCGAACCTTACATAGTTCGGGTGTTAGACACTCGAGTGACTGGCTATGTGCCAAGTGGGAGATTGTTGGATAATATGACCCATAGCGTCACTATTTGCACAGAACATTGTGTTGCTGTAGCAAATTAACTATGTAACAAGGAAATTGCACTCTCGTCATTTGTGATTAGATCACCATAGATATATAAATGAAGAGAGGTCCATATGATTAGTTCCTGGATTGAGATGATATGAGACAGTATCAGTCCATGAAGGATTAATCATTAAATATCCCTAGTCGTAGTATTATCGAGACTGGACATCGATAATGCGGAATAGGCTAGTATTGCACTTGTGCGTGTTGTGAGGGCACAACGGCATAGTTCTCATATATATAAGTATTGGATACTTGTGCAAGTGCGATAGGAGGTCGTGTTTCACCGATGATACGGGAAACAGCTTCGCTCTGGATAGACCCTTCGGAATCCCATTGGTATTATGACTAGGTGTCTATGGGAGGCCGAAATCAAGGTAGGTGTGTATAGCTCTAACCTGAGACTTACATCGCTAATACTTACGACAATCGGTAAACTTTGGTTTTGGTGGTTGGGGGATCTTAACTGGTTCTGTGTTCACCTCTTCTGGGTTTATCAGAGAGTCGTAGTGTATTGGATGTGATGTCGAGACAGAAGTATCACTCCAGTCATAGTGGAGATGATGTCACGCAGGATACGGTATTAGTGCTCTTAAGTGATGCGCATCCAATCGTTATATTATGACCAGGTCATGAATATCCGATTATAGAAACTAGTTACCAGACATCCGATATGTGTTTCGGACAGGGCAGACACTTATCCAGCCCCAGCCCTAGCACGTGACTATCCGATACTGGGCCGATACGCACAATACAATTGTATACTACGCTTGATACAGATCTAGATATTCTTTGATGAATATGTCCGGAGAACTTGGGAAGACTTGGTGCTTTGCTAGGAGTCGACCTTGTCTCGTAAATCGGTAGAACGTAGTACTTGGTACGTACGTGATTCGGATACTCCGACGACCGTATTTACTGCCAGATTATCCGGGGATCTCATGGGTCGCTTCCCGATAATCCACCGATGACGCATAACTCGCACTCTTAAATAATCTGGGATTATATAGAAGAGAGAGAGAAAATTAATCTAGGATTAATAACGGAGATATTTTATCCGGGATAAAATGTCGTCTAAAGAGAGAGAACGATTAATTGGAATTAATCGATGAATTAATATATTCGATATATTAAATGAAATTAGATTTCGACGCGGAATTAAAATTGGATTTTAATTCGGGCAAACGAGTTAATTCGGAATTAATTCATTAGCGACGTGAATAGTGATTTCGCTAGGCATAATCATTTAATTACGACGCAACCGAAAATTCGTTAATTCGGAATTAGCGAAACCGAGCCCGAGATTATTTTGCGGGGCCCGCTCGCATTTAATATCGTGTGGGGCCCACATGTCAAATCAAGCGTCAAAATTAAATGTGATGTGACTTGTTACTATTCACTTTATTAAAGTGAATAGTAGATGGAGTTAATTACACTTGACTTTTGTAAATGCTTTTAGGAAAAGCATTTATGGCATTTAATTTTAATTAATTAAAATGCTTTTACCTTGACTTTTACAAGGTGAAAAGTTTGGTAAAATGTTGTAATAGATTTTAGAAATCAATTCTTCATTATTACAACTTCTCTCTCTCTCACGTATTGAAATTCTTTCAATTTCTTTCATCTTTCTCTCTTGGCAAAAGTCACGCCCAAAGCATGAAAATGTTCACTGGTTTTGAACCAAAATGGGCGTGAATAAGGGAAGCAAGAGTTGGGTTTTTGTGGCAAAAAACAGTTAGTGCTAGCACACTACGAGACTTGCGAAGGTGGTAGGGAGGTTCACCCATGAGGCGGGACTCATCCGACGGAGTTTGGAGCTTCGAAATGAGACCCGAAACTGCCAAGGCAGTGAGCATGGACTGCAGTAGTAGGCACACCAAGGCAGTGAGTTTTGTGGCTCGATTCGTCTTCAATTCGACATAACCGATCAATGTGAGTATTCCGCTACCTCCGTTGATGTATTCACGCATGTTTTCATTGCTTGTTTGATCTTGGGACCTTAGAATAAACCAACAATGAGTTCCCTATCACCTTTATATGTACTCATTTAAGTGCTAGCTCTTGATGTTTTTGCCACAAAAACACCACTTATTCTTCTCTTGATTCTCGGCAGTGAAGCAAAACCAGAGGAGAAAAATTAGGTCCAAGACTGAGAGAGAGAGAGGGAAAAATGGGCTCCAAACCGTGAAAGAAAAGAGAGAGAGATGAAAGTGTTTTTGGTAATTCATTTTGTGTATCTAATACACCAATTTCAATTTTCAAAAAAATCAAATAAATTAATTTATCAAATACAAAACTCAAGCCAATAAATGCTTGCCAACTACCACCATCAATCCATCAATCAAGTGACAAGTTATCACATCACTCAAAGTGACTACTGATTTGACGCTTGATGCGACTAGCGATTTGACGCTTGATTTGACTTGCGTCCCGCACTCGAATTCGAAATGCGAATGCGCTCGCAATCACTCTCGGGCTCAGGTTCGCTAATTCCAAATTAATGAATTTTCCGTTGCGATGTAATTAAATGATTATGCCTAGCGAAATCACTATTCACGTCGCTAACGAATTAATTCTAAATTAACTTGTTCGTCCGAATTAAAATCTAATTTTAATTCCGCGTCGAAATCCAATTTCGTTTAATATATCGAATATATTAATTAATCGATTAATTCTAAATTAATCGTTATCTCTCTTTAATGAATATTTTATCCCATATAAAATATCTCTGTAATTAATCCCAGATTAATTTTCTCTCTTATCCAATTAATCCCAGATTAATTAAAGTGCAAGTCATACGTCATTGGTGAATCTTCGGGAAGCGAACCATGAGATCCCCAGATATGTTGGCAGTAAATACGGTTGTCGGACTATCCGAACACGTAAGTACCTAGTTGTAGACAACAGGGGCTAGGCGACACATGCTGTTCTAGACTCAGGGCCTAGTTGGGAGTACGGAGTAGTCCACGGGGAACTAATCCGGAGAGTAATGGAGTCGCCACCCGGTATGAACCGGGAAAATGATTTAAGGCCGCACTCACCCCTCGCAAGGGAAGACCTCAAACCGTTGGGTTCGGAATGGTCCCTTACTTATGTCGTTTGTAATGAATGGATTTGTGCAATATTAACCAAGTCTACTCAACATACATGTTGGTCAAAGTAGTCTAAATTCTAAGTTTGCATGCTTCAACAGTAAACTTTTCATAGCGGCAAATATCTGACATCACACATCAAACATGCTATATACAGAGTAATCTAAACATGCCTTAATTTAAATTCCTAATACAAAAGGTAAATAACTAAAAAATGCTTGAAATAAAATAACATTCTAGTAGCCTAATCATGCCCAAATACAAGTTGGATGAAATGAAATACATGAATCTTTCGAGTGGTACGGGGCATTGTATCCCGAGTGCAAACCATAATACCGTCCATTCGGATTCGGCTATGGAATTTATGTTCAGGTTTCCATCCAATATACCACAAGAAAGAACACATATTTCATTCACCCCGAAATCATATCATATACTAATTCATTATTTCATGCGAACTAATTCTAAATAACATGCTCAAATAACCATCCTAAGTCATTATTTCATGTGAATTAATCCTAAATGACATGCCAAGCTAATCATTCATACTAAACACATAAAATACATTTCCTAAATCATTATTTTATGTAAATAAATTTAATACAACATACTAAACTAATTGAACACATTAAACACATAAAATACATTTTTTTAAGCCATTATTTCATGTGAGCCAATTCCAACAACATGCCAAGTTAACTATTTATGCAAAAATACCATAAAATACATTTTTAAACCATTATTTTATGTGAGAAAATTCTGTAATATAAACCCTCATGTCTAACCTTTTTTGTCGTTGCTCGGAGACGCGTTACACGGCCGTCGGAAGGGCTAAATCACCACGATCACACCGGTTCGCTGTTTTGGTGCTTTGCTCACTGCCTTGCCGCTTTGTTCGCTTTTTTGAGTTCGCTTCGCTGCGTTTCAGGTCTTCACACTTGGCTCACTGGTTGGCAGTGGATTAAGGTCGATTTTGGTGATTTTTGAGAGGCGTTGCACTACCGTTTGCTGGGTTTACTCAAGGATCTTCAAGTGCAGTTTTTTATCACTGTTTTGAAGACTTTGGGGACTGTTTTGGTGATGGTTTGGGCGTGAATGTGGAGGGCTGAACTGGGCGGAATGCGCGTGAGTTATAGGGCTGATTGGAGGCAGTCTTTGGCGTGTGTTTTGAAGGCTAAATGAGGGCTGTGTATTGGCGTGGATGGAGCTGCTGTAGTGGGGGCAGTGGGCGTGACTTTGGGAGGCAGAATAGAGCTAATTGGCGTAAGGCTTTGGCGTGGGCAAAGAGGAGTAGTTTCCCAGGCGATGTGGGATTAAATGGAGGGAGTTGTGGGAGTGACAGGGGCGTGAACTGCTAGCAGTTTGGGCGTGGCTTTGTGCATGGGAATTGAAGGCAATTAAGGTAGGCAGTTTCCTAACCAATGTGGGATAAAAGGGAATGAAAGGTTGCAGTTATTTTTTTTTAAGTAGTTTTTGACATGATTTGTTGGGCTGTTTGGGAGGCAGAATTTGGTGATGGATTAGCTGCAGTATAGGGTAAGTTTCGGTGATACAAAGGGCAGTCCAAGGGCAATATTTCAGTGGCAATTTGGGCGTGAAGTCTGGCCAATTTTGGAGCTGCAGTCACGTGAAATTGGGGGTAGTTCTGGGGTGTTTTATGCGTGAGTTGAGGGCTGTTTTGTGAGGGCTATATGTGGCTGGACAAGGGGAATTTCAGGGGCTGTTTGGTGAAGGCAGAGGGTAGTGTTCAAGCGTTAGGTGTAAAGGGAGGTAGATGGCGCTGAGTAAGGCGTGAAGTGGAGAGGGAAATTAACGTGCAGGTGGCTAAGTAACTTGTGAAGCAGGCTTAAAGACGTGTGGGCAAGCAAGTCTGAGGCGTGAGCAGGTTACGTGAATGGGGCATCAACGTGAGGAGTGAAGTGTAAAGGCAATGTGTTCTTTAGTGAATAGGCGATGTGGGAGAGTGCAAAGGGAAGTGGCGTGAAGGCTTGTGAGGCTCTTGGTGGCTTGAGGTGAGAGGCAGTGATGATTTGTGGGTGAAGGCAGGGGCTGATGCGTGGACAAGGGCTACTGTGTGTTATTGAAGTGCTAAGTGTTGCTCCATATGTGCCCCTGCATTTGGTTGGTTTTAGGCTTCTTTTATAGGCAAGGGTGGAGGGTGTTGGTGGCTTACAACATCCTTGAATCAAGGGAGTGGTTGCTAGTGGATAGGTATTAAATGTTTTGTGTTTGGTGGAGGGGGTTGGTGTGAGTTATTTAATTGAAAGTGGAAGGTTGGTGGCTTGTGTGTTAGTTAGTGGGTTAGGTGGATTTTGTAAAAATGATGAAAGGTAAATTAATTTGGTTTGAAAAAATGGTAGAAAGGTGATGATAATGGTGATGGCATGTTTGAATATACAAAAGATGGTTTGAAAATAAATAAAAGAAGAAATGATGGAGATGGGCGTGGGGTTTTGGCTTTGAAAATGGTGGGTGAATGGGCGTGGATGGAGGAGGAAATTTGAAGTTTTTGGTGAGTGATGGGAGGCTTTTGTTTGTTAGTGTGCATTGTTTATTGAATTTGAAAGTGAGATGTGTGATTGTGAAGTGGGGACGTGAGGTGGCTAGGAGGGAGAAAGGTTTTATTTAATGGGTGGGGCAAAAGCTTTGGATTTTTGTGTTTGGTTTATGGGCTTTGGATGTGGATTTGGGTATCTAGGTGGGCTTGGAAGGGTTTGCGGTGATTTTTGGGTTGTAGATACGCTTTGAAACGAACATTTAGCGAGCAAACTTTAAGCGAACTCAGCGAGTTAATTCCAAAATGTTTTATCTCTTGACTTAACCTTTCCTTCGACCGCTTTCCGCGAACTCCACGACTAAAAGGCGGTGCCTCCTTATAAGACTCCTCATCGGGTTCGGTATGCAAAAATGCAATGCCTACAGTCGCCACCACTTTGATGGGATTTGTTCAGTGTGTGTTAGTGACAATCCTATCAAAGTACGTGCAATGCATTTTTACATACCTGGCTCGCCAGCTGCCACCTGGCTTACCTGTTGCTTCGAGTTGAGTTGATAATGCAGTGGACCTCGATCCTGGAACGCATCCCAATATCTGCAACCGACAACGGGGGCCTCGACCCTGGGACGCATCCCAATACCGCTGACAAAATGGGCCTCGGCCCGGGGACGCATCCCCAAAATGGAATATATGATGCAGTGGGTCTACGACCCTGGGACGCATCCCAATAACTGCACCCGACAACGGGGGCCTCGACCCTGGGACGCATCCCAATACCGCTGACAAAATGGGCCTCGGCCCGGGGACGCATCCCCAAATGGAATATATGATGCAGTGGGTCTACGACCCTGTGACGCATCCCAATAACTGCAACCGACAACGGGGGCCTCGACCTTGGGACGCATCCCAATACCGCTGACAAAATGGGCCTCGGCCCGGGGACGCATCCCTAAATAGAATATATGATGCAGTTGGTCTACGACCCTGGGACGCATCCCAATAACTGCAACCGACAACGGGGGCCTCGACCCTGGGACGCCTCCCAATACCGCTGACAAAATGGGCCTCGGCCCGGGGACGCATCCCCAAATGGAATATATGATGCAGTGGGTCTACGACCCTGGGATGCATCTCAATAACTGCAACCGACAACGGGGGCCTCGACCCTGGGACGCATCCCAATACCGCTGACAAAATGGGCCTCGGGCCGGGGACGCATCCCCAAAATTATACTGATACTGAACTGGTGTGGGCCTCGCCTCCAGAATGCCATACTTGGCGGAACTGATACTGAACTGATGTGGGCCTCGCCCCCAGAATGCCATACTCGGCAAGTCTACTACTGATGCCGATTCTTTATTTTGCACACTGTAGTGCCTCTCTTC
>SKCR01009907.1:0-23045 GCA_019454045.1 Zanthoxylum bungeanum
CTTGGGCAAAACTTGAACATACACCAGAAACCGCTTGGACTGTACAATGTTGATGAATTTTATGTTTCTTTGTGTGTCTCTGATGATGTCCGGAGAAATGGGTGTCGTGTCAAAGCCTGTAAAAGAACTCATCTTTACTGCCAGAACTGTCCCAAATTAATTGACCAAATCTTAGTATTTGAACCTCAAATTGACCCCATTCTTTCCAAGATAAATTGGTCCGATAATGATCGTGGTAAGAGGCGTCGGATAAATCTGGATCTAACCTTTAACTTTTCATTTAGATATAGAATTTGAGCTAACCAGGAACGGTTTTCTAAACTCATCTTCTATGTTTAAGACATTGGGGACAATGTCTCATTTAGGTTTGGGGGAGGAGAATAATTAAATTGTATATTGTTTATATTGTTTTTTTTAGTAAAATTTTTCGAAAAGCCAAAAAAATTGAAAAATTTTACAAAACCAAAAAAAAAATATTTGTATTTTTGTGTTTTTATTGATTAATCAGATGAAATTGGTGTGAGATAGATGTGTAAGGAATTTCCATTCATGAGACGTATCTCAACCTATTTCGAAACAAGTTAATTTTTGTTTATTTCCTTTTAAATTATTTAATTTGTGAATTCTCCATTATACTGACTAAAATGAATCTTCATATGCTCAGTTGACAGGTATTATCAGCATACATGGTAACATACAGACATGAGCTATAATTGAAAAGTTTGTAATATTCAGTGCTCTATTTTAATTGGAGGAAGCATCTATAAAAAGCGATGGAGTAAAAAAAAAACGTCTGAGATCCGAGTTATTAAGTCTGTAAGGGTGTTTTAACACCTAGTGCCCTAAAACCAACTGGTTTAGGAGTCACTGGCCCAAAACACGTTACATGGATCAAAGATGTTGCGAAATATATATATATATCTGAAGTCTGAGTAATTAAGTCTGTAGGGGTATCTTAACACCTAGTGCCATAAAACCAACTGGTTTGGGAGTCACTGGCCCAAAGTTCACTACATAGATCGAAGATATTGTATATAAATAAAAAAAATCAAAAAAAAAAATCAAAAAAATATTCAATTGCTAAAAAATATGTGAATTCTGATAAAACTTTAGAACAAAAATATTATTTTCTTCTCAACTGCACTTGTGACTATTGTGGGAAAAATGAGTTGAATAATATTTTGTTAGCTATGTATATGAAGAATGGTTAAAAAAATAATCGGAGAATTCACTTATTCGGTAATTTAGAAAGAAATAAAACAACTATTAACTTGGATAAGAAGTTTCATCTGTTTAGTTACTAACTTCTTTATTCTCTTTTCTGTCTTTTTGCTTTTGTGTGCATTAGTTTTATTATCTTTTTACTTTTGTAAAACGTTTGTGGGTATCGTTGTTGTAAGCCCTCACGAGACTACAACTCGTCCACTAGGGACACCTAGGGGTTTAAAGGCTTGTTGCATACGCTAAATGCAACCGTGATCCCTACGAGAGTGGCTTAGTTTAATTTTAATTATTTATGTATTTTATTTTGTTGTTTGCTCGATGACTAGCAAAATGTTAGGTTTTGGGGTGTGATGAGCAAAAAATATATCAATATTTACCGCCCATTTTACTTAATATTTTTTTTAGTTTCTCGGGTTTGATGAACGTTTTGATGTGTTTTAGTTATTTTACAGATAAAATAATATTGGGACTCAATGAAATCATTTAGGATGAAATTTGGGTCAAATAAAGGCAAAAAATTGGACTTGACATACTAATTCTGGAGATTGGAAACTTGAAAGGGCGTTCTAACGAAGTGCAGTTTCGGAAATTCTAATTTTATGTAACTGTCGTATTTTAGGCATAACTTTTTATTCTGATATCAGATAAAGCTGTTTCAAGTTCCAAATTAAAGAAGACTCAAGATATACAACTTTAAAGAACAAAATAATTTCGAATTTGAAGATTTTATTACAGAATTGATGAAACATCCAGAAGTGTGTTATACGTAATTATTAAAGTTATTTTCAAAGTAAAAAAAAAAAAAATATAGTCAAACTCCCACCAAACATGATAGCAATTAATAATGGATTTGGTGGAGCAATTAATGGAGCAATTAATAATGGATTTGGTGGAGCAATTAATAATGGAGGCAAAATTTTGCTTATAAATACCAAACCATTTCATTTGTAAATTCATACTTTCTTCTTTGAAATTCCTTAAGAATAACTAAGAAGATTGTATCTTGTTTGTTTATTTACAGCTTTCAGTAATTAATTTTCGCTTTCGCACTTTCTTTTCTTTACTTTTCAGTTTCCACTTCCGCAATTTACTTTTACGCACAGTACTTTCCTTTCTTTACTTTTCAGTTTTTAGTTTTCAAACAATGAGGAGGTAACTCCCCCTTGCTGGGGTAAAAGGTAAAGCTTTTATTATTGCTATTTAGATTAATATCCCCTAATTATAATATAATAACTATTTAAAATCTGACTTAACAAGGATATTGCCATATTGGTTGGTTGGTAATTAATTATAAATTGGTTTTAACCTGACTAAGCATGGATACAGCCTGATTAGTCGGTTGGTAATTAATTATTAATTTGACTTAATCAGGATATCGCCTATATGGCTGGTTGGTAATTATCACGCAAAGTTAATATATTATATTAAGGGAGATATCTAAAATAGTAGTAATAAAAGTGGATCTTTGTACCTCAACATTTTCTTTATTGTACTTTTACTTTATTTACTTCCAGCATTTACTTTCCAGTAATTTAATTTCCAGCATTTACTTTATGTCTTTTCTTTTATTTAAGTTTTTACTACCCGTAAATATGTGTCGTAACTAAGCCAATTATATGGGTTTGTGATGAAAGCCAATATCACCGGTTTATAAGGGGTTAAATTACAGTTTGAGTAATATAAAAGTTTATTTATTGAGCCTTAATCCTAATGTTTTTTATTAACTGGTCATTAATAAAATTGGACTGGTAAACTTAAAATGAACTTGGAAAAGAGATTTTAGGTTAAAGACCTTAGACTCAATAGCCCACGATCTTCATTGAGGATAGATAACCCTTTAATAGATTTCCTTACATGATAGTAATATACCTCTCGGGCGGGGGTAGCCATAATTGGAACTTAATCTTAATGAATTCAGATAACTTGGTTAACATAGGAATATGATTAATTGGGTTATACTGAGTATTTGTATTTGACCATCGGAAGAGGCTTTTACATAATTTGTTTGTTCCAGGTTAATAAACCAATATATTACACAAACGTAAAATAACCACTTCATCTTTTAAAAAGATATTGGAAGGATTCACAACCCTGGATAGTTTTATAAATTTGAATTTTCTTCAATCTACTTTCAAACAATTTTATTTAGTGTTTTAAGTTTTAAAGTCACCACCCAATCAAACAATCAATCCATTAGATACTTGTAAACATTTAACTTCATAAATTGATAACAAAGGTTTTAAGTCCTCTTGGGATCGATACTTTTATACTACTTGAACGATACATGCGCTTGCGTTATACGCATGTGATTACGCCGGTCAGAACTACTTGTTGTAATATTTATATTGGATAAATTTCGATCATATTTAATTGGTTCTTCAACCGTTGTTTATTGTGACCATGTTATTGTTAGATATTTGATGTCTAAACGGAATACAAAGCTAAGATTACTGCGGTGGATTTTGTTGTTCAAGAATTCAATCTCACAATCAAGGACAAGAATGAAGCAGAGAATGTAGTTGCAAATCATTTATCGAGACTCACAAATGAGTCATCAATTGACACAACTCCTATCAATGACTTTTTTCCTGATGAATTTTTATTTTATGTAAATACAATGCCTTGGTGTAACGACCCGGGATATTTTAACGAAATCGCATAAGTTTTATTTTCCGCATGTAGGGTCGCGACGAACGTGAGGTCAATTTTAGTACGTAATGAGGACTTGTTCAAGAAGTTAATTAGAAGATAAAATAACAAAAAGGGATTAAAAATTGGAATTATTAATTCAAGTAAATGAATAAATCTAGAAATATAAGCACATATTTAAGATATTTTTTCTTTAAGCATTTATTGCACATTTATGTAACATATATATATAACCTATATTTTTATTAATATACACACACACGCCACACACTGAATACACCCTATTCATTACACACGCACACGTTTACATTACACACACACGATGACTGAAAACAGAAGAAGAGGAAAATGGTGAAATCCAGCAAAGATGGGAGAAATTGAAGAGAAAGAAGAAGAGAAAAACAAGAATCCAGAGAGAAATCATGCCGAAAGAATGGATGCAGGCTGATTTCGAGGGAGAAGTAAGCCGAAAACATAGGAAGAAATAAACAGGAGAAGGCCGAGAGATTTAAAGAGAGAAGGAACACAAGAAAGAAAGAGAGAAGAGAAGAATGATGAAGGCCGAGAAGCAGAGAAAGACTGAGAGAGAGAGACAGAAGCCGAAGGAGAAGAGGTGCAATTAGTAAGTATATAGTGACGATTTTCCTTGAATTTGAGCATGATAAGAAATTGAATGATTGAGGATTAGGATGATGAGAAACAGGTTATAGTGAATTAAATTTTGGTCTTGCATAATTGAGAAGAAACAATTGGATAAGAAACTAAAATTTGGGGGAAACCGACAGAAACCCTAGAAAATTTGGGGAGAATATGATGGTGAACGGATTAGATTTAATTTTGGCAGTAAGGGATTAGTCTTTGGCTTTGTAAATTGTGCGTGATTGATGTGTTAATGAATTATGTATTAGGGAAACTTATTCAATTTTAATTCTTGAAATTAAAAGAAACCAATTGGATTGAGGAAGAATAAGAACCACCGGTAGAACCATAGAATAGAGATTGGGGGAAAATGTCTTGTTCCATGCGTATGAAACCTGAAATTCGTTTAATGGTATGAGTGGTTGTGAAGTTAGTAAAAGCGAAAATATAGAATGATAGGAACAGTGTTTCAGTGATAATTTGGAATTAGGGATTTTGAATGTTGGATAAGTGTATATATGAAAACACGAGTGTGTATATAAACATGAGATTATAGTGAGGGGAGTTAAATTTAATTAAGTGCAAAGAAAATTTGGACATGTATAAAATGTTGTTTATAAACAGTAGAACAAATTTGGGTTTAGGAGTGTGGAAGTTGTATATTTAGGGCATATGATTAACAGCTATAATAAATAATTCGTGATAATGGCATACCTTTTTGAATAAAACATGGAGGTTAGTGTTATCTTATTTGTTTTAATAATTTAACCATGAGAATGAGTGTCCATATATATAGTAGAAGTGTTACAGAGAGTTAATACATTTGATAGCCTGAAATTTTAGTTTGTTACATAAAAAGGGTCATGGTCGAATGGATGATAGTAGGTGGAATTGTAAAAGTAACTTGGTATGTGATACTAAATATTAATATATGAATGATTACTGATTAATGCATGAGCAAGTGAGAGAGATTAGATATATTATAAAGAACGATACAAGTTTAGTAAGGTATAAGAAATTATATGTGGAATGTGTACGTAATGATATGTATTGATATAAGGATTAGAGTGATGGTTTCTGTAAACATGATAATCTTAAAGGTTAATTTGATACTAAAATTGGGAACCAAGAGTTGAATTATGATATAGCATAATAGTGAAAATATAAATTTATATAGAACATGTTAGGGAATTACTAATTTATACGAATAGTCTGTAGAAGAATGTCTATGGAATGACAAGCTTACTAGTTTGATGTATGGGAGTATGATAATGCATATTAGATTGATGAAATCATAAGCTTATAAAGAGATAAGAAAATTAAATATGAAAGTATATAGGTAACAGAATCATTAAATTGCATTTATGCATGAGCATATACATGTAGTGACACAGTAACCTAAAGGTGAGGGTAAGTGAAAGCATAAGGAGTACATGTGCATATTTGTACATTATGATTCTCATAAATGGAACTGAAATTAAGGATGGTTTTGGAATCCAAAATGTTTTAAAGAACAATTTTTGAAAGAAATGTATTTCAGAAAATGTTTTACACATTCTTGAGATTTAAAGCAAGAGTTTTATGGTTTTCGGGGCATGAGGGAAAAACTCACCCCAGTATGTAACTTGAGATTCAGTGGAATTGACGGATATCATATGGATTCGGGATTTGGGATTTGACCCATCCCAGCTGTACACTAATTGGAATTGACGGATTTAGACACATGTGCACATGTGGAGGACTAGGGGGACGCTCCTAGATCCTCAGCGCTCAGATGGTACATTCCTGGGCGGAGATGCGCCTTCGGGCGGAGATGCGCTACGGGCGGAGATTTGGTTTTCAGAAAAAAGGATTTCAGTTTTCAGATTTTCAGTACACAGTTTTCAGATTTTCAGTGCCTGAACTTCAGAAACCAGATTATAGTACACGGTTTCAGAAACAGAGTTTAGAAATAGTTTTTCAGATTTCAGTTTTCAGTTTTTAGATACAGATCCCAGTTTTCAAGTGTAGTTTTCAGTCTCAGAAACAGTTTTCAGAAAGTGCTTTTAGAAAAGAAAGTTTCCAGAAATAGCAGTTTTATAAGAGATTCAAAATTTTAAGCAGAAACCAGTTTTTAAGTAAAGTTTTCAACAGAGAATTTTCATAAAGATTTCAGAAAGCATTTTCTAAAAGCATAGCATGTTAAAGTAGAGTATAATTTACAAGTCATGCATATGAATCATACATTCTAATAATTCATCTGAGATGCATATAGTTGATGTTAATGTATTATAGCACTAGTACATTCACATGTAAGTTTTTCAGAAAAAGGTTTTAAAGTAATAGTTCATAAAAGCATGACATGATTGCATCGAAATGTATATATGGTTAATATTTATGCGTGACATGTTTATATTGAAGTAACACTTTGTAAAATACTTGTGCATGATAGCATGATTTTATTTATATGTATATATATCAATGACCATTGTATGAGTTGTATGTTTACTTAGAAAGAACCTATTGTAAGGATGCTAGAATATGATGATATGATAACATATGCATGTATACATAGTTGGTTTTAGTGGATTAAATGTTTGACAGAAATAATATCTTAGTATAACCGATTTGATGATATTTCAAAACAGTAAAAGAAGAAAGTTATTATAATTATCTAATCCAGACTAGCTCAGAGTATACAGAAAGGTTGAGAAAAGAATCAGAGTAGCGCATCAGAAGTGTGATGCATCTTAATCTGTTAGTTAGTAAAAAGAATTTGATGTATTTAATACGAGTGATTAATATGGATAAAGTAAACAGAAGTTAAAGTATGTATGTGTGTGTTCAGATAAAAAGATCAGTAGCAAGTTATATGGAAATAAAATGGATAAAAGTAATATGGCTAAATCAGACTTGTCAATATTTGCATGGTCACATAGACGGTTTAGGTTAATACAGAAACATGATTCAGACTTTGCATGTGTTTGATGCTCAAGGAATGAACATAGTTACTTACTGAGTCTTATGACTCACACCGCAACAGTGTTTGAGTTTTGCAGGTTGGTGACCTGATCAGTCAACCACAGACACCAGAGCTTGAGGAGCCGGATAGCAGCGTTGCAGTCAGCCAGTCACCAGGTCTTGGGAGTATTAGAGTCTAGTTGTAGAGAATTGAATTGTATAAAGTGTAGTTTGTAAAAGTTTTTGTTTCTTCGTATTTTCGGGCATGGAGCCCAGTTGTATTATGTCTTGAGTTGGTTGTTTTAGTGTTATAGTATGAGTTGGGCCCTATAGATTGTATGATGGTGCTGGACTTTGATCCAGGTTGCGTGACTTTTAGCAAAGGTCATGCCGAATTTCCGTCAGAATCAGAGGCTTATGGAGATGGGTTTAGCCTGTCTCCTGCCGGTAGCATATCGGCTTAAGCGGGATGTTATACTTGGTATGCTAATTTTCAATTTTGCTTGCAATAAGAAAAATACCTCCAGATTGGAGCCATCAAGACAAGAATAAATTTTTGACCGAAGTCAAAATATTCTATTGGGACGATCCATATCTGTTCAAGTATTGCCCTGATCAAATTTTTTATGACGATGCATACCATATAATGAGATAAATGGTGTTATTCAGTCTTGTCATTCAGAAACATGTGGAGGTCATTTCTCATCTAAAAAAACCGCTGCAAAAATCTTGCAGTGTGGATTTTATTGGCCCACCATTTTTAAAGATACCCATGTTTTTTTGCAAAACTTGTGAAAATTGTCAAAAGTTAGGATCCATTTAAAAAAAACATGATGCATTTAAATCCTATCATTGTCATCGAAATCTTTGATTATTAGGGGATAGATTTCATGGGTCCATTTCCACCATCATTTGGATTTTTATATATTTTATTTGTGGTCGATTATGTCTCAAAATTGGTTGAGGCGATTCCTTGTCGAAACAATGATCACAAAATTGTAATTAAATTTCTAAAAGAAAATATTTAAGTCTATTTGGAATCCCTCGGGCCATTATAAGTGATGGAGGTAAACACTTTTATAACAGGCCTTTTGAGTCCTTAATGAAAAAGTATGGAGTTACACATAAAGTTTCTGTTGGACAATTATGACCCATAGCATCATTATTTGTACAGATCATGGTGTTGTTGTACAAATTAACTATGTGACAAAGGAAATTGCTCTTTTATCATTTGTAATTAGATTACCGGGATATATAAATGATAAAACGTCCTTATGATTAGTTCCGGATTGAGATAATATGAGACAATATCAATCCACGAAGGTTTAATCATTAAAACATTCATAGTCGTAGTATTATCGAGATTGGATATCGATAATGCGGAATATACTAGTATTACACTTGTGCGCGTTGTGGGAGCATAACATCATAGTTCTCATATATTTGGGTATAAAATACTCATGCAAGTGTAATAGGAGGTTGCGTTTACCGATGGTACGGAAACAGCTTCGTTCTGGATAGACCCCTCAGAATTCCATTGGTAGTATGACTATGTGTCTATGGAAGTCCGAATCAGGGTATGGTGTATTTGGTCTTAACCTGAGACTCGCACCGCTAATACTTGCGACAATCAATATACTTTGGTTTTGGTCGTCCAGGGCTTTAACCGATTCTGTGTACGCCTCTTATGGGTATATTGAGAATCGTAGTGTATTGGTGTGATGTCAAGATGGAAGTATCACTCCAGTCATAGTGGAGATGATGGTCACGTAGGATACGAAACTAATACTCTTATGTACTGCAGTCATCGGGATAATATGACAAGATCATGATTATTCGATTATAGAGACTAGTTACCAGAGATCCGATATGTGCTTCGTACGGGGCAAACACAATTCCAGCCCCAGGCCTAGCACGTGACATCCGATACTGGATCGTAATACGCAATACTACGTATACTACGCCTGATATAGATTACATATTCCTTTAAGAATATTTCTGGAGAATTGAGTAGGCACGGTGCTTTGCTAGAAGCCAACCATGTCTTGTAAATCGGTAAAAACGTAGTACTAGGTACGTATGTGTTCGGATAGTCCGAGGATCAGATTTACTGCCAACATATCTGAGGATCTCATGGGTCGCTTCCCGAAGATTCACCGATGACGTATGACTCGCACATTATTAATCTGAGATTAATTAGTAGAGAGAAAATTAATATAGGATTGATTACGGAGATATTTTATCTAGGATAAAATATTATTTAAAGAGAGAGAACGATTAATTTGGAATTAATCGATAAAATAATATATTTTATATATTATACGAAATTAGATTTCGACGCAGAATTAAATTTAGAATTTAATTCGGGCGAACGAGTTAATTTAGAATTAATTCACTAGCGACGTGAATAATAATTTTGCTAGGCATAATTATTTAATTAGATTTGATTTAATTACGTCGCAACGGAAAATTTGTTAATTCGGAATTAGCGAACCCGAGCCCGGGAGTGTTTGCGGGCCACTCACATTTCGAATTTAAGTGCGGCCCACAAGTCACATCAAGCGTCAAATCACTAGTCAATCAAGGGATGGAAGTCACATCACTTTGAGTGAAGTGATGCTTGTCATCATTGATTGATGTGATGCTTGTCATCATTGATTGATGTGAATAATTGATGGTGGTTGTTGAATGCATTTAATGCCATTTTCCCCTCACTTTTGCTTTTTGTTTTTTTGGAAAAACAAATACAAAAAGTGTAGAGATTTTGGTATATGTTTGATTAGGTTTTAGAAACCAAAAGACAACCAACACAACACAAATTATTCTCTCTCTCTTCTCCTCTCCCATTTTCGGCCAAGGGCCAAAATTTCTTCTCTCTTTCTCCTTCAAAGCCGAGAGATGCAAGAAGCTTTAGTGAAGATTTGTGGCAAAGTTTCACAAGTGCTAGCACACATTAGGAGTCATACAAAGGTGATAGGGAAACCCATTCATGAGCATGGAATCTGCACACAAAGCTTGGAGCTTGGAGATTCAACAAGGAGCACAAAAGGGACCCATTACCGAGAGATTCATGGAGGAGCAAAAAGATTTTGTGTTCATCGCATCAAAATCCGATCAATGTAAGTATGATTCCGCCATACTTCTTTGTTGTATTCACATGTTTAAATGCTTAAATCGATATTGGGACTATATTAGAAACCCAACAATGGTATCAAGAGCATTGTTTAAGCACGAAAATGGATTTAGGGTAAAATTGGCTAAAATTGATTTGAGCATGTTTGGATGAAATTGATTGTTTGAATATGCTTGAATGATGATAATATAGTGTTATGCATGATCAATTTGATGAAAATTGAATTGGATGAATGATTCCCCAAATTAGTAGGCTTGGCCGAAAGTTGCTATTGCCCTAATGTCATGGTAATTTTTTTTGAATCATTGGATGAGTTTGAAAGACTTGGGAAATGTTGATTTAAGATTTAATTGGATTGAATTCGGAATCGGACAAAAATTTCCTAATTGCCGTGAATGATAACATGGAAAATGATTGATTTTTGATTCAATTGTGTTTGACATGTGTTGATGATAATAATCATGATTAATTATATAAATTGGTATTTTGGAAATGTTAATTTGATTAATTAATCATGGCTATACACTTTAAATTAATTAAATTGTGATATTGGAATGTTGTGATTTAATTAATTGGGCTTATTTTGGAAATGGGCTTGTAAAGTTGTATTTGGGCTTAATGGGCTTGGTTGTGCCAAGTTTGGTTTAGGCTAATTGGTTGGATCCAATTGGGCCTAAAACCATAACCATAAAGTCCAAATATAATTAAATGAACCTTTAATTTTAATTGGGCCTAATGGGCCTAAATTGTTTTCTTGGCAAATAAGGGTGATTCCTTAAATGGGCTTTGGTATTTGGGTTTGACCCATATTGACCAAAGTCAATGCCGTAAGTAATTAATTGAAAGCCCATTGGACTTTAATTAAATTGACATTGGATGTTAATTGGGCTTTGAGACCCGTAAAGATTAGATTTAGAATCTAAGTCACTAAATGCTCATTAATAAAGTGTAATTATTTAATTTGGAATTAAATATAGAATTAGTATTAAATAAAAATTAAATTGGATTTAATGTTGTAGTTTAATATAATTCGAGAATTCGTACTTTGAGTACTTATTCTTAAAACGAGTCGGACTAGTGCAAAATCGAATCGTTGTTTGAACATTGGATGGTCATTAATTTCAGATTAATTAATTGGATTATATTGATTGATAACATGCTTTGTGTGAATACATGGATGCGATGTATGAATAATGCATATCGGATGGATATTAGATGGGTGAGGGCAATTTTGGAAATTGTTGTAATAAATTTAGAATTTATTAAATTGGACCTGCGTGTCCAGCCTATTACCTCTTGACTCTTTGTATTTCTCTTCTCACCTATTCCCCTCAATGTAAATGAGATTTCTTTAGAAGTGTTATGTAATTGGGTAGAAGTAATATTTATGCTAGCGGGAGAGAGGAAAGGGAGAGATTTGTTCTAGGAACAAAATTTGTTAAGTATCCATCCGCATATCATTATTATTTTATTTATACGCGCATTATTATGTTTTTAGAATGCATGTTTAAGGGTGTATGATGATGAGACCTTAACAAAGATAATTAATTGGTTGCCAATTACGCGAAAAACCATCAACATATATTAAGCGTTTTTCCTTCCATTGAGTGATTCATTCTCAAGATCCAAGATTGGCACTGGTTTGTTGGCCAAAGTCAAGACCTTTTTCCATCGCGGGTGTGTTTGAATCATGAAGGCTTTGTTCCATATCGCATGTCTTGTCCAAGTTGTGATTTGTTGGCCAAAGTCAAGATCATTTCTTGTCCATCGACATCGATTACGAAGCTTTCCAGAGTCAATGGGTCCCGCTTAACTGGAATCATTAAGTTTTTTGTGCCAAAGCCAAAGCTTAATTGATTCAGAGGAAAAAGGTTAGGGAATATATTGGATATATTGGCATATATAAGATATATGTTTCGGACTTGGATATCCACCTACTGGATATAGGAATTGGATGAGATCCAATTGATCTTAGAGATCTACCTAGTTAAATATCATACAATTTGTTGGCCAAAGTCAAGATTGTGTGTTATTTAACGGGATCCTAGCCCACTAGGAAACAAGGTTTCCCGAGTACTTAACTGAGGGTTAGAGGCTCGCCGAAAAATAGTGGGAGGCAAGTATTAAATTTGCAAATTCGTTTAGTTACTTGCCAATACGCGCTCATTTCAATTTTTCGTCAATATATAAATATATTAGTTGGACTAATATTTAATCGTTGTTTTAATTAAAATAGTTGGACTGTATTCAAACTACTTCAAATTATAGTTGATTATATAATTGGATTATAGTAATCAATATATTTGAATTTAACTAATCATATTATAGTTGATTATATAGTTAGACTATAGTAATCATTATATTAATAGTACCTAAAGTCGTTGATGGGATAGTTGGACTATAACAATCAAGATAACTGAAAGATTAGCGTTTAAAACATAAACCTGGGTGAAAATGTCTTTAAACGGCTTTAAATTTCAGATTGGGAATAAAACCTCAGGATAGTCCTGGAAACTGAGAAGTTACTTTATTTGATAGAGAAACTTCTTGGGCCTAAGCCCGGAGTTCAGCAAATAGTATAACATAATATTTGGAAGATTCATGTGATGATAACTTTAGTGCTCAATCCTTTATGCTAGATGCAATGACACTTTAATTCCTTCGTCAAAATTAAGGAATAGATCCTTGTAACATGATGATGAAATTAAAAGATCTTCATAGATCTATTCTTAGATCTTAGAAGTACAAATTGCAAAAGAAGCTCTTTAGCTCGTGTATGTCAGAGGGTACATCTGTCGAGCACTAGGTGTCACAGATGATTGCTGACATCGATCAGCTAGGTTAGCTAGGCATTACCTACGTGGCCGAGACTACCAAAAATTTGATCTTATAGTTTCTACCCGAAAGCTGGGGCAGGTTCATTGTGAACCAAGAGAAAACTCTTGGAGAGTTGATGGCTATGCTCTAGGAGGCAGAGCTAGAGCTTATAAAAGGGCAAAGGCAAAATCATCACAAGTCTTCTAGGAAGACAAATGACATATCCCAAAATGTCTGCCTAAAATTAAATTTAGAATTTAATTCGGGCGAACGAGTTAATTTAGAATTAATTCGCTAGCGACGTGAATAATAATTTTACTAGGCATAATTATTTAATTAAATTTGATTTAATTACGTCGCAACGGAAAATTCGTTAATTCAGAATTAGCAAACCCGAGCCCGGGAGTGTTTGCTAGCCCACTCGCATTTCGAATTTAAGTGCGGCCTACAAGTCACATCAAGCGTCAAATCACTAGTCAATAAAGTGATGAAAGTCACATTACTTTGAATGAAGTGATGATTGTCATCATTGATTGATGTGAATAGTTGATGGTGGTTGTTGAATGCATTTAATGCCATTTTTCCCTCACTTTTGCTTTTTGTTTTTTTGGAAAAACAAATACAAAAAGTGTAGAGATTTTGGTATATGTTTGATTAGGTTTTAGAAACCAAAAGACAACCAACACAACACAAATTATTCTCTCTCTCTTCTCCTCTCCCATTTTCGGCCAAGGGCCAAAATTTCTTCTCTCTTTCTCCTTCAAAGCCGAGAGATGCAATAAGCTTTAGTGAAGATTTGTGGCAAATTTTCACAAGTGCTAGCACACATTAGGAGTCATACAAAGGTGATAGGGAAACCCATTCATGAGCATGGAATCTACACACAAAGCTTGGAGCTTGGAGATTCAACAAGGAGCACAAAAGGGACCCATTGCCGAGAGCTTCATGGAGGAGCAAAAAGATTTTGTGTTCATCGCATCAAAATCCGATCAATGTAAGTATGATTCCGCCATACTTCTTTGTTGTATTCACATGTTTAAATGCTTAAATCGATCTTGGGACTATAGTAGAAACCCAACAGTTTCCACCTCCTATCACCCTCAGACAAATGGTCAAGTTGAACTAGCAAATAGAGAAATCAAATAAATTTTGGAACAAATGGTCAATCCAAATCGCAAAGATTGATCTTTTCGACTAACTAATGCACTTTGGGCATACCGAACATCTTTCAAAACCTTTTTGAGAATGTCTCCATATCGTCTAGTTTATGGAAAACCTTATCATTTTCCTATAGAACTTGAGCATAAGGCATATTGGGCTATTAAAGCATTTAATTCGAACCTTGAAAATGTCAGCCATGAACGTAAACTGTAATTAAATGAAATTGAAGAGCTAAAAAAATGATTCATATGAAAATGAAAAAAAATTTAAAGCTAAAATTAAAGCCTTTCATGACAGTTGAATTTCACGAAAAATATTTGAAATTTGTCAAAAAGTTTTACTTTATATTCTCGTCTTCATTTATTTCTGAAAAATTGAAATCCTAATAGAGTGGCCCATTTATTGTGAAGCACGTGTATCCATATGAGACTACTGATATTGAGAATCCTAGGGATGATGGTGTATTTAAAGTGAATGGACAACGTCTGAAACCATTTTTGGAGTGTTCAAATTTTCAAGAATCTATTTTCCTTTCAAACCCAGTGTACTGTGATTGATGTATTTCCTTTTCTTTTAAATAGTGGATAACGGTACTCCATGACCCTACAATTAAGGCATGGAAGAAACTCTTACAAAACTCCACAATTATTTTCCTTCTCCCCCCCCAAAATACTCTGATGAAAATTTACAAAACAACACACCGAAAGAATGAGGCTTCTTATGATCCATGGTATTCCTAGTGATATTCGTTGGGTAATTGAAGCAAGGGTTCGCTTGACAGGTGAGTCATCTGACTCTTTCATTTCTTACATGTCTGGTTTAGGGAAAACACCTATGCTAAAAACGAAGAGCTAAACAATTATGTGTTTGTTATAAATATGCATGTTGGACGTGCAATACTCGTTGTAGTTCTTTAGGAATGGTGTCCGACAATCGCGAAGATAAAATTCAATTTATTAGAGATGGCTTGAGTAAGGAGTCTTTAGGTGATATATCATTGACTCTTGAGACGCATCCTAGTGAACATGTCCATTGAGTGATTCACAATTTGCATACACAATTTCAAAAAGAAAGACAACAATACAGTCTCTGGAATCTGACTTTAAAATACCATGTTTGCCAATTTATAAGAAAATTGGATGGGAAGCATATCCCCGACCTATAGAGGGCGTTGAAGCTGTTACTGGACGTAAAACAAAGGAAGATGTGAGCCACAATCACAACTATCAGTACATATTTTTTTAATTTATTGCTTTGATTTATTTTCCTTTAAATTACTATTTTAAATTACTTTAATTTACTGTTTTGATTTCCTTTACCGACACTATCTAAACTTTTTGACTTTCACGATCTATTTTATTGTTCATCTGACAATTGTCATTTTACAGGTACCAGTGTTTTTATTACTCACTTTTTTCAGGATCCATAAACTCAGCTCGTCATTTCTCTCTTCGACACATATAGATAAAAGAGAGAGAAATAAATGGAGACAACTTCAAGTAGACGAGTCACTAATATTTGTGTGTTTTGTGGAACTAGCTTTGGAACTAAACCAGAATTTGTTGAGGTTGTAAAAAAATTGAGTAGAGTTATGGCGGAAAGAAACATGAACTTAGTATATGACGATGACAATCTTGGACTTAAGAGATGTGTTTCAAAGGTCGTACAAGAAGGTGACAGTCAAGTTTTGAGGATAATTTCAAAACCTTTGGCAGACGGAAACCTCATCGGAAAATCAAATGGAGAAGAATACATTGTCTCACGTATGTCTGATATACTTAATGAAAAAATCAATCATGCTGACACTTTTATTGTTTTACCATGTGGGCTAGGCACACTGGAAGAAATATTCACAATGGCATCATGACCGAACTTGAACATTCACCAAAAACCATTGGAATACTTAATGTTGATTTTTTTTTTGGATTTTCTTTCAGTATTTCTTGCGGATGTCAAAAGACTTGGGTTCATTTCGAAATCGGTAAAAGACATCGTTGTAACTGCAAGAAAAATTGATGAATTAATTGATCAACTCTTAGCTTATGAACCAAAAATCGACCTCATTCTTTCCAAGTTGAACTGGTATGATAATGATCGTGGCAAGAAGCGTAGAATGGACTTGAATCTTAATATGTAATTTTTCTTTTAAATAGTCGTAAATTCAATTGTTGATTCTACACTAACCTGGGTGATGTCTTCTAAACTCTACTTCTTCTTTTTCAGACATTGGGGACAATGTCTCAAATTGGTTCGGGGGAAGAGATAATTGACTATATAGTTTTCATTTTTATGTATCATTGTTGTGTTTTTCGTTAAAAAAAATCATTTTGTGTGATGTTTTATGTAAAAAAAAGTTTTTTTATGTTGTTTTTACTTTGTTGTTTTTTGTGTGTAAAAAAAGATTATTTTGTTTTATGTTTTTTAAAAAAAACTACACACAAATAAAATTTTGACTAACCAAGTGAAATTGTTATTCAGAGGCGGCTATGTAAGGATTTTTCGCTCCTGAGACACATCTCAAAATAATTTGTAACAAGTTATTTTTGTTCATTTCTTTTTGAGCATTTAAATTTGTGAATTCTCCATAATATTGATTAAATTTGATCTTCATAAGCTCATTTGATAGATATTATCAACATACACGGTAACATATGGTCATTGATTGTAAGTGAAAATTTTATAACATCCAGTTCTCTAGTTTGTTGGAGGTAACACCTAAAAGCAGTGAAATTTGTATTTGTATTTTAAAAAAAATCTAATCATGCTTTTACTTAGTAACCAGACATCATTTAGGATCATATTCTTGTAAATATTCTGAATTTTGTCGATTTTATAGTATAAATAAGGAAATTAATTTACTTACATGTAATATTTATACCTCATTTATTTGTCTCTCAGTTTTCAGATAATATTTCCAATTCATTGTGTAAGAGCAAAAAGTCATAGTTTGCATCATGAAGCACAGTAAATAACAAAAATTCATGAAATAAAAAAACTTATAAAATTAATTCAAAATAAAATAACAAATAACAATAGACCCGAATCCAAAAAATAGGCTAGGTTTTGTGAGAGACTATTATTTAGGTTTATTATTATAATATGAGATTATATTTTTATATTATAATAGTCTTTTTATTTTAATAATTTATTATTTTAATTTTATAATTTAATGATAAAATATTAATTGTAGATATTATATGTCACACATATTTTTTTTTATTTTAATAGAAAATTATACTATATCTTCTTATTATAATATGTAATAAAAAAATTAATTATAAGGATTATGTGTCATGTGACGCGATAACGAAGCTTACAAATATTTAACTTATTTATATATTCTTTGCCGGATTATCTGTGATATTATTCAAAAATTAATCGGATAATATAATATGTTTTCTTATTATAATAAGGTTCTTATTTAATAAATTTATTAATTTAATTTTATAATATAATGTTTTTAATTGTAATAAGATTGTATAATATGTTTTCTTATTATAATACAGTTCTTATAAAATTATAATATGTATTTTTATTGTAATATGTATTTTGTTTAATAAAAAAATTTAATTGTAAAAATATTTTAATTTTATAATTTAAAAATAATAAAATAATTATAAAAGTTAATTGTAAGGATTAAGTGTCACATACGTTTTTTTTATTGTAATAATATATTATAATATCTTTTCTTATTATAAGGGGGGGGGATGACGATACATAATACCTCTGTATCCTCACTACCTCAGATGCGACATTCATGAGTCCAGCTCTAATGACTTTGGAGACGCGATACATAACACCTTAAGCCACTAGTTTATGCGTATGAGGGGATGACGATACGTAAGGCCACCATGCGTAAGGTTCTCTACAATTTACCTACAGTTTTGAGATTTCAGGCTTTCTAATGTTGTTTTCCAACAAAGATTTCAAGGATAAATTAGTTTATATTTTTATGAGTAAAAACAACATTTTACAGCAGAGTTGATTTTTTTGATTGATTTACTAATATCGTTTCTATTTTCTTCTAGCTTCACTCACTGAGTTCATTAGGACTCACTCCCCCACTTTACAGTTTTGTAGGATCTCCTAACTAGTGAGACATATGTTACTTTTGGAGACATGGATCAGGGACAAGAGCAACACTACAATCACTAGTTGTGTCGGCCCGCCATGTCAGGCCTATATTCACATAGAATTTAGTTTTTGGTTCTTATTGTATGAAAGTTGTATTATAGTCTGAGGTGTTTGTAAAAGATTAATTAGTTTACTTGTGTGTGTGTGTGAGTGATTCACATATAAATTAGATTTGACAGTGGAATCTGTAACTTTCCTTCTCCTTATCCACCTCAATACCATTTACAAATACAACAGAACTAAGAAAAATAATTCTATACACAGATAGAGGTGGCCGGCGGTTCGGTTCGGTTCTGAACCGGAACCGAACCGAACCGGTTAATTTCGGTTCGATTTTGATTTCACACTAAATGTGGAACCGGAACCGGAATCGAACCGTTCGGTTCCGGTTCCATTCGTTTTTTTTTTTCTTTATTGAAAATAAAAAATTGAGAGTAATAAAATATTATAATTTAAAATTAAGAATTTGAATTTATATAATAACTTACAATTACATTACATAATTATATTAAATTATAAAAAAAATTCTTATCTAAACAAATAAACAAAAATTAAATTAAAGAGCTTGAACTTAAATTTTTAAGAACTTAAGTTGCCTATGTATCCTCCAGGGGTGAGAGGAATTAAAGCTCACGTAGTTCCATTACATTTTAAAGATATTTCCCCCATTGTAATTTTACAATTATTTAAATATTTAATTATCAATCATCATCTGTGCCTGTTGATCCTTAAGCTCCAGTTCCGCTTGCACTTGCAGATGCATTATCGAACAAGTCTTCAAATTCATCAGGGGCATCTTGTTGTTGCCTCAGATCAGCTCGGGTCTAATCATCAACACATGCTGTTGCTTCTAGAGTGATTGGATGTAATGAAGACCGTCTGACTTCCATTATATTGCTTCCGATGCTAAAGGCTTGCTCAACCGCAATGGTGGAAACAAGTGTTGCCAATATCTCTTTAGTAATAATTGATAATACATGATATACATTTTGATGTCGGTTCCACCATTCAAGGATTTGAAAATTTTTACTAACTAAACATTCAGTTGAAAACTCAAAATTTATAGATAAATTATCTAAATTCCGGTTATTAGTCGTGTTATCCCTATGTTTTTTATTAGTCGTGTTTCCCAAATTTTTTTTTTGGACTTTGGGGGAGCAACAGTCTAACGGATACTAGCGGTTGGGCTGGATCTGTCCCCCAACGACTAGTAGCCGTTGGGGGACGTTGGAACCCTAGGGTTCCATCCGGTTCCGATTGGAACCGGTTGGAACCGCTGGAACTGTTCAGTTCCAGTGGTTCTAACCGGTTCGGTTCCGGAACCGAAATTGAAACCGGTTGGAACATCCGGTTCCAACCGGTTCGGTTCCAGTTTCAAACCGGAACCTTGGCTGGGTTTACACGCAGAATATGCATTTCTTAAGGTTATTATACATTTTTTCTTTCTGTAAAATTTCAACAACATGCATCAAATGTACTACATGCTCGTATAATGACTTACTATACACTATAATGTCATCAAAATAGACCACAATAAACTTCCCTATAAATTCTCGCAAGACATGATTCATTAATCTTATAAAGGTTCTATGGGCATTACTAACCACTCATATAAGCCATATTTAGTTTAAAAAACGCTCTTCCACTCATCACCCTCTCATCAAGCATAGGTATAATGACTCGAGAGGAAAATACGATACCCAATCAAGAAACTTATACCTATAGTGTGATAAATAAATCAAAACAAAAAAAATAATCAACTTTAGGTAAACTTTATGCAATTTCGGGAGGAATATTTTGCGTCAATAGAAATTTTGATGGAATATGGCCCACAAATACCCCATTTGTAAAATAAAACCAACCGAATTCAACCAAAAATTTTAACTTTTGACTTTTTTTTTTATGAACAAATCCTAAATAAGCAACTCACTAATCAACTCCCCCAATTTCATCCCAATAATTTAGGAAGAAAAAAGGCCGAATCTAACATGTTTTAGGGAAATCGAATCTGACGGTCATTAAGGAAAATCAGATTTAACTCTATTATAGAAGCTAAATCCGACTCAATTATAGAAAACAAAAAATTCATCTATTATGGAAATGAAATCTGACTAAATTATTAAAAACTAGATATGACTCTATTTCGGAAATTAGATATGACTATCATTGGAAAATTTGATGTGACCTATTTAACGTAATTAATGACACTTCGTTTCCGTTTTTTTTAAAGATTTACGAATCAAAAAGACATGAAACATGCAATCAATAAGGAATTAAATTCATTTTTTAAACGAATTCAAAGACATAAACACGCAACAAACACACAAAGAACTCTAGAAAACCCCAAGGAAATAAAAGAACATGCAATGACCGAAACAAAGATTTCAGAAGGGACAACTTGTGTTAACTCAAAACAGTAAGGAACAAAACATAAAAAGAAAGAAACAATGATAGAAATCAGACCTTGATACCTTAAGCTCATGAAATCAACTGACGAGAAACCCTCTTAAACATGAAGTCAAGGAAACCCCATGAAAGAGAACTAAGCCCCAAGAACCTCGATTAGTGATTTTATAAGAATAAAATCCTTTCAAGATTTACTCAAACCCCCAAGGAACCTGCCCTTGAAAATCCTTGTAGAATCTTGACAGTATTTTGCTAGCAAGAACGCCACAAATATTGCCACTCCTTTGACAAGTTATTTGTTCAATCACTGAATAAGAAGAATTATTCTTCTCACAAACACATGAATTGCTTGAAATTTAGGTTAAATGTTATGTCTTCATTAATGAGAATAATGTTCTTAAATAGTTCCATAAGAAATCCTAATAAGATGCAAAGACTAAAATAATAAGATGCTAAGACCTAATTTCGTGCATGGGCTTTAAATAATATTAAAGTTTATCCCATGACACCAAACATGAATTAAATTTAAAATATGAAACATGAAAATCTATATATAGAGATAATTTGCGTCTATATTTTGACCAAAAATAAGCCCGGATTTTACTTTGATGTAAACTACACAATTGTAGATCTCTGAGTTATCTTTCCAATGAAGTTGAATCACCGAAATCAGACATCAGATGAGAAATATATGGTCAAAATATGAAAACCGCACAAATCTTACCAGGACTGATCTTAAACCCATTGGACTTGAAACTGCTTTCTCACAGTTGGGCATGGTCTCTATAATATTTGAGACAAATGAATTAGTTTATGACATTTCTTTATACAACCCATATGATGAAAGTCTACTCTTCCCATCTGCTTAGTACATTCGGCCATCATGTGCAGGCTAGACCTATCATTGCCTCATTAATCTTCTTTGCTCTTTGTCTTGTAATAGGTCCAACTGGAACATGTAATGGATCACTCATCTTGATCATATCTCTCGCTCCTTAGATTCTTCTTGTGCTGTCTGGATCATGTCATCTGAGGCTCTAATTTTTTTTCCTCATTATGTTTCACTCCTTTCTTATCTGTGTCAATATCTTCTCTTTTTCTAACATTTTGGTTTTGGTTATTAAAAGAGAAATAATATAGACTAACTAAATATATGAGATGGACTGGATTCGTTTTTTGTTCTTTTTTCATTAAAAAAAAAACATAAAAAAAAAAATAAGGGGCCTGAAATTTTATCAACAAATGGGGGTCCTAAGAAGCTATGGCCTTTGTTGCCTAGGGGTCAGAGCCTGTTTTGAGTCAAACACCATATAAGAGTGGAACCACAAATACAAGATTTAGGTAGTCAAATAAAATGAAATTTGAAAAATCAAAAGAGTGAAGATAGAAAACAGAGGAGATAAAAAAGGGAAGGAGAGAGGAAGAGAAGAAAAAAGAAAGGGAAACCAAATAAGGGAATGAAAGAGGAATAGAGAAGAAAAATGAGGAGAAACCGAGAAGAAGGATAGAAAAAGGAAAAAAAAAAGAAAGAAAGAGGAGGATAAGAGGAGAAGTAAAGAAGGGAGAGTAGAGGAAGGTCTTTGCCGATCGATCACAAAAACAATGTGGTCTCTTCACAGACTCAGTACTAGCTCACTTTAATGCTTTCGGATGATGCGTTTGTTGATAATTTTCTTGCGGAGAGCTCCGGGAGGTTGGCGAAAAGGCATTGTATTTTCACCAAACGACTTGAACAAGTGGGAATCAATTGCTTAAAAAACAATGCGAGTCTTTTTTGTTGGATGGACTTACGTCACCTATTGAAGGAAAAACATTCGAAGGTGAACTCAAGCTGTGGTGCACGATTGTCAATGTTGTTAAACTTAACGTTTTCCCTGGCTCTTCATTTTCATTACTGGGACTAGTTGTTTTGCTAAAACGGATGAATGCCCGTGATTCCATT
>SKCR01009908.1:0-23018 GCA_019454045.1 Zanthoxylum bungeanum
GGGAAAAGTCAGAAATCCATTTCTTGTTGGACTTAATTTGCTTGCTGAGCTGTGGGCTCACTCGTTGGACCTCTATTTTAAAACACATCCTTGGCCCAAAACCCCCGCAACACACACCAAGCCCACCAAAAAGAACCAAACCCACGCCCAAATCCCCTTAGCTCACGCCTAAGCCCATTAAAACACATCCAAAATAATAAATCCACACATTAAACACATGTTGAAATCCAAATAAATCACCTTCCCGAATTAAAAGAATCAATCAAATCATATAAATCACATTCCTAATCCAATTAAATCACATTCCTAAACTAAATAAAATAAAATCAAATAAAATCAATTTACCTTCCTAAAATGAAGAGATCATTTCTTATGATACATAATTAAATATCCCCATAATTACACAATATTCTTTCCCTATTCGCATAAGGATAACCCCAACCATTTACAACTCTAAACCCTAAAAACGACACCAAATCTGCACGGCATCACAGCCCCTCCCTCACGTCCCACAAAGCAGCAAACCCTCACAAACCCTTCACGCAATAACACTCATCAAGACCTTCATTAAACGCACCAAACACCTCACAACAGGAGCCTTTATTCACGCCTAAAGACCCTTCAACACAGCCTTTATTCACGCCTAAAGACCTCTCAACACAGCCCTCAACTTCACGCCTAAAGACCCCCCAACTTCATGCCCAAAGACCCCTCAAAGCAGCCCCAATTCAAGCCTAATAAATGCCCCCTACAGCAGCATTTATTCACGCACAAAACACCCCCACAACAGCCTTTACTCACGCACAAAATAGTCCCCAAATCAGCCCCATAAACTACCAAAAAATAACCCCTGAAAACTGCATATTAACCACCGAAAATTAGACCCTGAACTGCACTTAAACCACCAAAAATCTGCCATGCAAAACTATCCTAAACCACCGTAAATGTGTCCCGAAAAACTGCACTTAATTACCGCAAAAATAGTGACCAAAAATAGCAATAAAACAGCAGTAAAAACAGTGAGCAAACAACAACTAAACACAATGAACCAGTAAACCGGAGGAGTTGCGGAGCATTAACCCTTCTAACGGCCGTGTAACGCGCTTCCAAAAGACGACTTAAGAGGTTAGACCTGAAGGCACCCTTATTATTCATTCCTTTTTTTTTTTTTCTTATTTTACTTCGCATGAGTATTGTTGATTTGTGTATGATATGACCTTCGGATGAATGGAATATGTGTTTCTCTTGCGGTATACCGGATGGAAACTCAGATGTAAATTCCTTAGCCGAATCTGAATGGACGGTATTGCGGTTTGTACTTTGGAAACAACTCCATGTACCACTTGAGAGACACACATATTTCGTTTCATCCAATCTTATGGTTATGCATGATTTAGTCGTTTAGTATGTTATTTATTTTTCTAAGCATGATGTAGTCGTTTAATATTTATTTATTTTTTATCTATGATTTAGTTGGTTATTTCCGAGCATGCTTAGTTATTTCTTTTGCATTAGGAATTTAATTTATGTTTATGTTTAGGTTGTTATTTATTTTTCGTGTTGATGATTAAATATGTTAATGAGATTATTGTGTGTTATTGTGTGTTTGCCGTTATTTCTTTCGACTACTTTTATGCATGTAAACTTAGATATAGGTTTTATTTTCATGCACGTGAACTTAGAAGTAGGTTATTTTTTCATATGAATGTTGCGTAGACTTGGTTAGATTATTGCACAAATCTTTTCATTACAAGTGGCATAAGTAAGGGACCATTCCAAACCCAACGGTTTGAGGTCTTCCCTTGCGAGGGGTGAGTGCGGCCTTAAATCCTTTTCCCGGTTCACACTGGGTGGCGACTCCTTTATTCTCCGGTTTAGTCCCCCGCGGGCTACTTCGTACTCCCGACTAGGCCGCGAGCCTAGAACAGCGTCACCGATTTCGGTGTCCTACACACATATAAGTTTCATCTTTGTTACTTAGTTTAAGACTTTTGTTTGTTACATTATATGTTTGAGATAGATTTATATTCAAAATATAAAGACCATTATCTACATCAGCACTGCATATCTCCATATCATTTTTATACATAAAACACCCAGTGTTTAAAAAAAAACAAAAGTATAGCCACATTGGGCCAATAAAGATACAGATAAAATATTCCTAGTCAAACTAGGTACATAATAACATTCTGAAAGATTAAGTACATGCCCCGAGGGCAGTTCCAAAATATAAGTCCCAACGGCCAAAACGGCGACTCGAGTCCCATTTCCAACGCGGAGGTCAATCTCTCCTGAGGCCAGTCTCCTGCTAATCCGCAGATCCTGCACATCAGTACATATATGAGTACCACAACCAGAATAAAAAATCCAATTTTTAAAACTAGAAGTAGACATGTTTATTTCTATAACAAAAATACCTGAAGCCGGTGTCTTGCCCGCTTTGATTTCCTTCATGTGTGCCTTGTACTCGCGGCAGTCACGTTTCTAGTGACCCCGCTTGCCGCAATGCAGACATACATCTTGGGATTTGTCATTACCCTTCCCATAAGGTTTTGACGATTTGCCTTGCCCTTCTTCTTCTTCTTCTTCTTCTTCTTTACACCTCCAGTTACCTTCGACCAACGCTTGGGAGACTGAGATGTTGAAGTGAAGTGCGCCTCACGCTTTTTGCCCTTCATCAGCTCTTTTTCTGCTTCACGCAGCATTGCCATCAGCTCTTCAAGAGTATGGTCTTGGTTCATCATATTATAGTTCATGATGAACCCGCTCCAGCTATCAGGAAGAGATTGCAAGATCAAATCTATAGAAGTCTCAGCCTCAAAGGTTATGCCTAACTGACCTCCTAGCGTTCAATGTCGGTAATTATCTGTGACACATGGTGCTCAACAGATGTACCCTCTGACATTCGAGGGCAAAAGAGCTTTTTCTGCAATTCATACATTTGCGATCTAAGGTTATATCGATGAAGGTCCTTCAATTTTTCCATCATTGTATAGGGATCCAATCTCTTGTTTTGACGACGAAATTGATGGGTCATCGCAGCGAGCATGACAGATTGAGCAGTTGAGTTGTCATCGCTATGAGTCTTCCAAAGCTCAAGCTCAAGCGGCTGCTCATTTTCGGGCTTAGGCCCGAGGGGTCTCTCTATCGTATAGAGCATCCTCTCATCCCCCAGGACAATCCTGAGGTTCATATCCCAATCAGGAGAGTCTGCGCCATTAAATACATTTTCGCCCATGATAATGTCTCTAACTCCGATCTTTCCAGCCATCTTAATTGCAATAGTCAAACTATTCAATTAACGATATTTGGGTACAGTCCAACTGTTACAAGAAAAATAATAGAATATTAGTCCAACTAATAAATATATAATTGACAAAATAATTTGAAAGCATGTAATGCCAAGTATTTGAACAAAATTGCAAATTCAATATTGACCTCCCACTATTTTTCGGCGAGCCTCTAACCCTCTGTTTAGTCCTCGGGAAACCTAGTTTCCTAGTGGGCTAGGATCCCGTTAAATAACACACAACCTTGACTTTGGCCAACAAGCTGTATGATATTTAACTAGGTAGATCCCTAAGATCAATTGGATCTCATCCAATTCCTAGATCCGGTAGGTGGACCTCCAAGTCCGAAACATATATACAATATATATGCCAATATATCCAATATATTTTCCTAACCTTTTTTCCTCTGAATCAACTAAGCTTTGGCTTTGGCTCTACATGCTTAATGATTCCAGTTAAGCGGGACCCATTGACTTTGGAAAGCTTCGTAATCGATGTCGATGGACAAGAAGTGATCTTGACTTTGGCCAACAAATCACAACTTGGACAAGACATACGATATGGAACAAAGCCTTCATTATTCAAACACATCTGCGATGGACAAAGGTCTTGACTTTGGCCAACATACCAGTGCCAATCTTGGATCTTGAGAATGAATCATTCAATGGAAGGAAAACGCTTAATATTTATTGAGGGTTTTTCACGTAATTGGCAACCAATTAATTATCTTTGATTAAGTCTCATCATACACCCTTAAGCATGCCTTCTAACAGCATAGTAAGGCGCGGTAAATAAATTAATAATGATATGCGGATGGATATTTAACAAATTATTCCTAGAACAAATCACTCCATTTCCTCTCCCCGGCTAGCACTATTCTAAATTCTACCTAATTACATAATACAATTAAAGAAACCTCATTTTCATTGAGGGGAATTAGGTGAGAAGAGAATTACAAAGAATCGAGAGATACAGGCTGGACACGCATGTCCAATTTAATAAATTCTAAATTTATTACAACAATTTCCAAAATTACCCTCACCCTTCTAATATCCATCTGATATACATTATTCATACAACACATCCATGTATTCACACAAAGCATGTTATTCAATCAATCTAATCCAATTAATTAATCTTTGAATAAAGTGATCATCCAATATTCAAACAACGATTTGATTTGCGCGAGTCCAACTCGTTTAAGAATAAATACTCAAAGTCCGTATTCTTGAATTATATCGAACTACAATTTTAAATCCAATTTAATTTGTATTCAATACTAATTCTATATTTAATTCCAAATTAAATATTTACACTTTTAATGCGCATTTACGACTTAGATTCTAAATCTAATCTTAATGGGTCTCAAAGCCCAATTAACATCCAATGCTCATTTAATTAAAGTCCAATGGGCTTTCAATTAATTTCTTAAGGCATGAGCTTTGGTCAATATGGGTCAAACCCAAATACCAAGGCCCAATTAAGCAATCACCCTATTTGCCAAGAAATCAATTTTGGCCCATTAGGCCTAATTAAATATTTAAATGCCCATATATTATATTTGGACTTAATGGAATGGTTTAGGCCCAATTTGGATCCAATCCAATTGTCCTAAACCAACTTGGCCCAACCAAGCCCATTAGGCCCAAATACAACATCTTTAGCCCAATTCCAAATTAAGCCCAATTAATTAAATTCTAATATTCCAAATTTCATAATTTAATTAATTAAAGTGTATTGCACTAATTAATTATCTAAATTAACATTCCCAAAATATCAATTTAATTAATTAATCATGCATTATTCTATTCAACATATGTCCAACATTATTGAAACAAAATCAATTCATTTTCATACTTCTTTGGTCACGGCAATGGAAGGATTTTATATCCGATTTCGATTTCAATCCAATTAAATCACAAATCAATATATCCAAGTCTTTAAACACATCCAATGGTCTAAAAATCAAAAAATTATTATGACTTTAGGGCACTATAACTTTCGGCCAAGCCTTATAATTTGGGGAAAATTAATCCAATTAATTTTTCATCAAATTGATCATGCATAACTCTAAGTTATCAATATATAAGCATACTCAAACAAACAATTTGATCAAAACATGCTCAAATCAAAAATACCCAAATCAAGATTATAAACCCTAAATTCAATTTCATGCTCAATAAGGCTCATGATACCATTGTTAGGTTTCTAAGGTCATCCCAAGATCAAATAAAGCATGAAATAATGAGAATACTAAAAGAAGTATAACGGAAATATACTCACTTTGATCGGTAGAGAGGATGTGTGTAGAACAAAACATTTACTTTGAGAAGTGATCCAAGATCTCCTCTTTGAAGTTGTTTGTTGAAGCTCCAAGCTTGAAGGTTGAGATTCCAAACTCAAAGGATGGTTTCCCTATCACCTAGGTATGAATCTTTATGTGCTAGCAAAGGAAAAAATTGCAACAAAACTTCCCATTTTGTTCTTGAAGTGTTCGGCCAAGGTGAGAAAGAAATAGAGAGTTTTGCTTTTTGATATTTTTGATTTCTAAAATCAATTACCACTTATGAAAAGTCAAAGTAAAATTTGGTATATCCTTTACCAAAAAGGCTAAGCAAAGTTTTGGAGGGAATAGCATTTAATGCCTCCAACTACACCCATCACCAAAAAGTGACTAGATGTCAATAACAAAAAGGTGATAAGACTTCCATCACTAAAGTGACTAATGATGTGACTTGATGTGGGCCCCACTTGATTCAAAATCCGAGTGGGCTCGCAAACACATCCGGGCTCGGTTTTGTTAATTCTGAATTAATGAATTTTCCGTTGCGACTTAATTAAATCAAATTTAATTAAATAATAATGCCTCGCAAAATTATCATTAAAGTCGCTCACGAATTAATTCTAAATTAATTCGTTCGCCCGAATTAAAATCCAATTTTAATTTCACGTCAAAATCCAATTTCATTTAATATATCGAATATATTATTTTATCGATTAATTCCAAATTAATCGTTCTCTCTCTTCTAATTGAATTTTATCCCAGATAAATTAACATCGTAATTAATCCCATATTAATTATGTTCGAGTCATACATCATCGGTGAATCTTCGGGAAGCGACCCATGAGATCCCTGGATATGTTGGCAGTAAATCCGATCGTCGGACTATCCGAACACGTGCGTACCTCGTACCACGTTCTTACCGATTTACGAGACATGGTTGGCTTCTAGCAAATCACCATGCCTACCCAATTCTCCAGATATATTCTTAAGGAATATATAATCTATTTCAGGCGTAGTATACGTAGTATTGCGTATTGCGATCCAGTGTCTGATTTCACTTGCATGGCCTAGGCTGGAATAGTGTCTAACCCGTACGAAGCATATATCGGATCACAAGTAACTAGTCTCTATAATCGGATAATCATGACCTTGTCATATTATCTCGATAGTTACAACATAATAGAGAACCGATTCTGTATCCCTGCGTGATCATCATCTCCATATGACTGAAGTGATACTTCCGTCTTGACATCACACCCAATACACTATGATTCTCAATAAACCCAGAAGAGGCGTACATAGAACCTGTTAAAGTCCCGGACGACCAAAACCAAATCGTATTGATTGTCGCAAGTACTAGCGATGCAAGTCTCAGGTTAAGACCAAATACACCTACCCTGAAGCGGATTCCCATAGACACATAGTCATACTACCAATGGGATTCTGTGGGGTCTATCCAAAGCGTGCTGTTTCCGTACCATCGGTAAACACAACCTCCTATCACACTTTCATAAGTATCCAATACTTAAATATATGAGAACTATATTGTTACGCTTCCATAACACGTACAAGTGCAATACTAGTCTATTCTGCATTATCGATGTCCAGTCTCGATAATACTACGACTAGGGATATTTAATGATTAAACAGTTGTGGATTTATATTGTCTCATATCTTATAATTTGGAACTAATCATAAGAACTTTTATCATTTATATATACGAGTAATCTAACTACAAAATGATAAAATGCAATTTCCATTGTCACATAGTTAATTTGTACAAAAACCACAATGTCTTTTACAAATAGTGACGTTATGGGTCATAATTGTCCAACAGAAGTAACATTCAATGTTTTCAAAGCCATGAATATCCCGGATGACGATAAGAAGGGGGAATGTTTCAGACTTGATGTGATACATAGTACCATCCAGAACTCCAATGCAACTGTGAAGCCCGAAGATAAAGCGTACTGCATACTGAAGAAGCCAATTCTTACACTACAAGCAACAGAAGAGAAACAGTTCCACCAGCTCAATGAATTGGAGGAATTTCACATTCAGCCTTTTGAGAATGCCAAATTATACAAAGAAAAGGCCAAGAAGAAACATTATGAGACGTTAGTGCGCATACAACTGGAACCAGGACAGACGGTACTGTTAAACAAATCAAGGTTGAAACTCTTCCCATGGAAGCCAAAATCTTGGTGGTCAGGTCCATTCTTAATCACCAAGGTTTTACCAGATGGAGCCATAGAGTTACATGATCCCGAATCCAATAACACATTCAAAGTTAACAGTCAGCGTGTCAAACACTACTGGGGAGAATCAATTGAGCGACAAAAAGAAAGTGTCACACTTTCAGATCCAGCCTAACGTTCGGGCTATCATGTATAGGTGACGACTTTAAACTTAGCGCTAGCTGAGAGGCAACCCAAGTAATTTGTATATATATTCAGATTTGGTGTGTTTTGATTTTTGTGTGTTTAGTTTTTGCAAGTTAAGTCATTTTAGGATGGAAGAGGTTCTCGCAAATCTTCACAAGTAATTTCCTTCTCTCCCTCAAAAATCTCTGATGAAAGTCTACAAAGCTCGCTTGGAATGAATGAGACTACTAATGATCAAAGGTATTCCTAATGACATTCGTTGGATTATTGAAGCACGGGTCCGATTGACAGGTGAGTCTTCTGACTCTTTTGTTTCACATCTGCCTGGTTTAGGAAGAAACACATTTGCTAAAAAGAGAAGAGCTAAAAGAATGTGTGTTTGCTATAAATGTGCTCGCATGACATGTAATACTCGTTGTCGTTCTTTAGAAATGGTGTCTGATAACCGTGAAGATAAGATTAAATTCATTAGAGATGGCTTGAGTATGGAGTCTTTAGATGATATATCTAAGACTCTTGAGACGCATCCTAGTGGATATATGCATCATGCAATTCACATGTTATATGGACAATTCCGTAAAGAAAGACAACAATATAGTCTCGGGAATCTGACTCAAAAAGACCCTGTTTGCCAATTTATAAGAAAATTGGATGGGAAGCTTGTCCTTAACGCATATACGTCATTCAAGCTGTTACTTTCTTGTAAATATTATATCTCTTTGTCTTTTCCTAATACTTATAATTTGTTTTGTTATTTTCTTTTATTTTCTCCGACAGGATCCAGACTTTTTGAACTTTCACAATTTCTTTTATTGTTTTGCTACTAATCGTCCTTTGGAAGATACTAGTGCTATTATTACTCACTCTTTTTCTGGTTCTATAAATTCATCTCATCATTTCATTTTTGAAGGCATCCAGAGCTGAGAAAGAAATACATAAAAATGGAAGCTACTTCAAAAAGAAGAGTTGAAAACATCTGTGTGTTTTGCGGTACTAGTGTTGGTACTAAGCCATAATACATAGAGGCATCAAAGGAATTGGGTCGAGTCTTAGCTGAAAGGAATATGCACTTGGTATATGGCAGTGGCAATCTTAGACTAATGGGGATCGTTTCAAAGGCCGTACAGGAAGGAGGCAGTCAAGTCTTGGGAATCATCCCAAAACCTTTGGCAGAGGCGAATCTTATTGGACCATCAATGGAGAGGAACTGATCATGCCAGGTATGTCTGAACGACTGGTGGAAATGATTAACCGTGCAGATGCTTTTATTGCTTTGTCATGATGGTTGGGCACGTTGGAGGAGATTTTTACAGTGCTATCTTGGACGAACTTGGACATACACCAGAAACCGATTGGACTATTTAACGCTGATGGATTTTATGATTTTCTTTGTGTATTTCTTGATGATGCCCAGAGAAATGGGTTCGTGTCAAAACCTTTAAAAGAACTCCTCTTCACTGCCAGAACTGCCCCAGATTTAATTGACCAAATCTTAGCCTTTGCACCACAAATCGACCCTATCATTTCCAAGATTAACTGGTCTGATAATGATCGTAAGAAGCGTTAGATAAATCTGGATCTTAATCTTTAATTTTCTAGATGTGGAATTTCAGCTAACCAGGTACTATTTTCTAAACTCTTCTCTATTTTTTAAGACATTGGGGACAATGTCTCATTTTGGTTGGGGGAGGGGAATAGTTAATTAGTATCTTGTTTTTATTGTGTTATTTTTAGTTAAAAATTTTCGAAAAAATCAAAAAAAAAATTAAAATATTTTACAAAAATTAAAAAAATATTTTGTGTTTTTAATTTGATTAATCAAATGAAATTGGTGTGAGATAGCTGTGTAAGGAATTTCCACTCCTGAGACGTATCTTAACCTATTTCGGAACAAGTCAATTTTTCCTTTTGAATTATTTAATTTGTGAATTCTCCATAAAACAAACTAAAATGGTTCTTCCTATGCTCAGTTGACAGATATTATCAACTTGCATGGTAACATACGGACATGAGAAGTAATTGACGAGTTTGTAATATTCAGTGCTCTAGTTTAATCAGAGGAAGCATCTAAAAAAGTGATGGGATAAAAAAAATCACCTGAGATCCGAGTTATTAAGTCCGTATGGGTGTTTTAACACCCAGTGCCCTAAAACCAACTGGTTTGGGAGCCACTGGCCTAAAGCTTGCTTCATGGATCAAAGATGTTGCAAAATATATATATATATCTGAAGTCTGAGTAATTAAGTCTGTAAGGGTGTCTTAACACCTAGTGCCCTAAAATCAACTGGTTTGGGAGTCACTGGCCCAAAGCTCGCTACATAGATGGAAGATATTGTTTATAAAAAAAATAAAAAATCAAGAAAAAATCAGAAAAATTAGAAAAATTATTCCATTGCTTAAAAAAATGTGTGAATTCTGATATAACTTTAGGAAAAAAATATTACTCTCTTCTCAACTGCACTTATGACTATTGTGGGCAAAATGAGTTGATTAATATTTTGTTAGCCGTGTATATGGAGAATGGTAAAGATAATCGCAGAATTTACTTATTCGGTAATTTAGAAAGAAAGAAAACAACTACTAACTTGGATAAGAAGTTTCACCTGATTAGTCACTAACTTCTTTATTCTCTTTTCTTTTGTCTTTTTGTTTTTGTGTGCATTATTTTTACAATCTTTTTACTTTTGTCAAATGTTTGTGGGTATCGTTGTTGTAAGCCCTCAAGAGACTACAACTCGTCCACTAAGGACACCTAGGGGTTTAAAGGCTTGTTGCATATGCAAAATGCAACTGTGATCCATACGAAAGTGTCTTAGTTTAATTTTAATTGGTTCTTGTATTTTATTTTATTGTTTTGCTCGAGGACTAGCAAAATGTTAGGTTTGGGGGTCTGATGAGCGGAAAATATATCAATATTTATCGCCCCTTTTACCTAATATTTTGTTTAGTTTCTCGGGTTTGATGAATGTTTTGATGTGTTTTGATGTGTTTTGCAGATAAATAAAGTATCGCGACTTAATGGAATCAACTCGGGGCTCGATGAATTTTGAAGCAAAAAATGGCGAAAACAGAAATTTACTATACGCGTCACGAAGTGTAGTCCTAAATTCCAATTTTGCGCAAGTTTGGTAATTTATCCATAACGTTTTACGCCGATATCGGATTGAGCCGATTCAAGTTCCAGATTAAAGAAGACTCAAAGATATACAACTTTAAAGAACAAAATAATTTCGAATTATGAAGATTTCATGGCCGAAATGGATGAAACATCTGGAAGTGTGTTATGTGTAATTATTAAAGTCATTTTCAAAGCAAAACAAACAAACAAATAAATAAAAAATAAAAATTATCAAACTTCCACCAAACATGCTAGCAATTAGTGGAGGATTTGGTGGAGCAATTAGTGGAGGATTTGGTGGAGCGTTTGGTGGAGGATTTGGTGGAGGCAAAATTTTGCCTATAAATACAGAGTCATTTCATTTGTAAATTCATACTTTCTTCTAAAGAATTCCTTAAGAATACTAAGAAGATTGTATCTTGTTTCTTTATTTACAGCTTTCAGTAATTATTTTTCGCATTTGCACTTTCTTTTCTTTACTTTCTGTAATTTACTTTTACGCAATTTACTTTCTGTTATTTACTTTTTCAGTTTTTTACTTTTCAGTAATGAGGAGGTAATTCCCCTTGCTTGGGTTAAAGGTAAAGCTTTTATTACTAATATTTAGATTAATCTCCCTTAATTATAATATATAAACTATTTAAAACCTGACTTAATGAGGATACCGCCTTATGGTCGGTTGGTAATTATTGAAATTGGTTTTAACCTAACTTAACGAGGATACCGCCTGGTTGGTCGGTTGGTAATTAATTATTAATTTGACTTAATCTGGATACCACCTATATGACTGGTTGGTAATTACCATGTAAAGTTAATATATTATATTAAGGGAGATATCTAAAATAGAAGTAATAAACGTGGATCATTTTACCTCAGCATTTTCTTTTATCGCACTTTTACTTTATTTACTTTTCAACAATTTACTTTTCAACAATTTACTTTTTAGCATTTAATTTTCAGTATTTACTTTTCAGCATTTACTTTCCGTCATTCACTTTTAAGCATTTAATTTTTAGCAATTTATTTTATGTTTTTTATTTTATTTAAGCTTTTACCAATCCTAAATATGTGTTGTAACTAAGTCAGTTATCTGGGGTTGTGATGAAGTCCAATATCACAGATTTATAAGGGGTTAAATTATGATTTGGGTAAAATAAAGGTTTATTTATTAAGCCTTAGTCGTAATGCGACTTGTTAACTGGCCATTAATAAGATTGATTCGGTAAACTTAAAATGAACTTAGAAAATAGATTTTATGTTAAAGTCCTTGGACTCAATAGCCCACGATCTTCATTGAGGATAGATAACCCTTTAATAGATTTCCTTACAGGATAGGAATATACCTGTCAGGCGGGGGTAGCCATAATTGGAACTTAATCTTAATGAATTCAGATAACTTAATTGACATAGGAATATGATTAATTAGGTTACACTGGGTATTTGTATTTGACCATCGGAAGAGGCTTTTACATAATTTTGCGTTCCAGGTTAATAAACCAATATATTACACAAACGTAAAATAACCACTTCATCTTTTAAAAGATATTGGAAAGATTCACAACCCTAGATAGTTTTATAAAATTGAATTTTCCTAAATCTACTTTCAAGCAATTTCATTTACTTGTATTAAGTTTAAAGTCACCATCCAATCAAACAACCAATCCATTAGATACTCGTAAAAATTTTACTTCATAAATTAATAACAAAAGATTTTAAGTCCTCGTGGGATCGATACTTTTATACTACTTGAACGATACGTGCGCTTGCGTTATACGCGTGTGATTACGCACCGGTCAGTTTGTCATTGAAAGAAAGCATTAGATACTTAATGACAAAGTCATTGTCTTGAACTTATCATTTATTATGCTTTGGTATAGCATTTACGTTTTTGTGTTGGCCATTGCAAGAAAGCATTAGATTCTTAATGACAATGTTAGTTGGCTTGTGTAAGGGAATATAATCTCTACCATTTATCTCACTTCCTAAAGTTAACATTTTACATTCATTCACACAAGTGTTGTGAGAAAAAATTTGAGAGAAAATATAGAGAGTTTAAACATTCACAAGTGTTGTGAGAGTGTTTGAAATTCTAAGAAGCCAAACACCATTGTGGCATCTTAATTCTCTAAATTGTTTAGAGGTTTGATCTTTGTGAGTGAAGCCCACACTTCGGTTTGTTGGTTTCGAGTCATAGTTGGAAGATCGAGTGGTTGATCCAAACGTTGGACACCAAAGAATTGATTTCGGCTACTACAACAAAGGGAGAAGGCAAAGAAAATTTTAAAGATCCATACCAGAGCCGGTGCCACCACAGGCAACTTTCGCCGCGCTAAGGATAGTCATTTCCTATAGTAACGAGCAGAGCTTTCTGCCTCGGGTCTGACCAAGTGGGCATCGCGACGCATAACATCTGGTGTCGCGGTGAGAAACAGAACATGTTTTCTACCAGGCTTTGCTTGCATGAGCATCGTGACGAGCCAGACCTGGTGTCGTGACACGAGATAAAAACAATCCCTTCCCATTTCATAATCATCATAGAAAGTTAAAGGGCACCTTAAGGGTTCTGTATACGGCATGTATAAGCTTCTACTACATCTATGATCATAATTAACTTCCTAGAATAAATATGCTAACCAATCTCGAATACAAGATGGATTTGTTTTCCGCTGGAGACTCCTCAGTAGCATCCAGGAATCAAGGGCCATAAAAATTAATCAGTGCGTGTACCCTTTTCTCAAACTGATTTTATTTAATTGTTTTGATATCAGACTTACTTTTTTTTAAGTCCATAGGACATTAGACATATTTATTTCTAGTTGTTTTAATAAAGAGCATGTTTCAAAAAGATAAGTTTTATTACAGTTGTTTTACGAATGATGATGTTTTTTAGAAAGATTGATTTTCAAAGCTTGAGTTTTATGATTTTTGGAGGCATGGAGGAAAAACTCACTTCAGATGTAACTTGACACATATATGGAATTGACAGATATAGATATCGTGTGCACACGCAGTTCAAGTCTAGGGATGATAGATGCCCCTAGATCCAAGATTATGAGTCAGGAGGGTAGTATAGATCTGCACCCTCGGCTCCAATTCCGTGGCTGGGGGACAGCGAGACGTAACGCCCCAAGACCACCAGATTATGCATATAGGGGGATGGCGAGACGTAACACCCCCATGCGCCATATATTCAGATACAACTTTTTACATATACAGATTTTTCAGAAAATGGATTTTTAGAAATGGATTTCCGAAAAAAAATTTCAGAAAAGTCAACTTTTATGATAAAGTTTTTAGGAAAGATTTCCTGAATAGTTTTGCAGAAAGAGATTTCAGAAAAGATTATTTTCTGAGAGGATTTCAGTTTTTAGATCTATAAATTTTCAAAAAGAATCAGTTTTTTGTTTTAAACTGTCCACTCACTTGGTTGTTCAAACAATCTACCCCACACTCTCAGTGTTTCTATTTTACAGGTTTACCCGGAGGACGAGCTCGAGAGGATGGATACTGATTGCAGTCACTAGGGTGTTTGGTCCACCAGGTCGTGTATAGAGTTTCAACACAGTCATTGTCAAGTTAAGTTGTATGTCAGATATTAGAAGTGTACGAGTCTTGTGATGAGTTACAAGTGTCTATGAACAGAGTTGTATAGATGAATAATATTGAGTATACAATTATGAGTTAATGAGTTGGGCAACGGTCCCTATGTATGAGTTGTATTTTAGATGATTTGGTGGTGTTGATCATAGTCAGAAATTAGAGGCTTAGGGGGATATGATGGCATATTCCCTGCCGGTAGCATCTTCTGAAGAGTGATGTTACAAAGATGGTATCAGAGCATAGTCAAGGTAGTCAGTTACTGTAGTGGGCAGAGTGCTGGGGTACTGTATACATAGTATGTCCGAGGTACTAGTATGCGTGGCACTACCTCTCTGGTATCTGATCCTCGTGTACGTCCTCAAGTCTTATAGACAAGTTAATAAGAAATTCCCGAGCTTTTCGAATATTCTTTCTTATAATAGTAACCATACTCTTTGTCAAAGTTGAGAAACCTTATGTAGTTATCTTAGAGGATTATCAGAAGCCCAAGATAAGCTACGAGAATAGATAGTAAAGTTCTAAGTATACCCACCTAGGAAAGTAGAAAGAGAAAGAGAAAGCTAAAAAGAAAAGTAAAAGATAAAATACAGATGCTTAAGGTAACCAAAGACAGTAAGAGGTAGACATACAGAATCAAATGGATAAGATAATATACGAACCTATAGTAATAAAGAAAATAGAATCAGTCTGAGCATGAGTAAAATGTCAGGTAGACCCAAGTAAGATTCCTTAATTCCTCAGAGAATTATTTCATATGGATTCAGTAGCCCTGGATCGCCTCGTATGGATAGCAAATTTCCTGAATAATGAAAGATAATAAAAAAGATAAGAGAAGCAAAAAATTAGGATTAGTCGTCAAAAGTTCTGATAGACATGAGATGCCACAAAGGATATAGAGATTTTAGACACCCAAACCCAGGCATGTAAACAAATAAAGTGAATGTCGTCAGAGAAGCTGACTAGTTACCTTAGCTAAGAAATTCGATATGGATAAGGCCCTAACCTACCCAGTTTCGAACCTCTCAAAGATACCGGTTAAGGAAATCATCGTGACAGAGTCTATCTCATACCTATTTTACATGAGTAATAGACTCTACCAGGATATAAAATATGAGAACATGGACATAGATACCCTTTGAGATGTAAAGGCTTGTTCCGTCTTTTACCAGTATATCCTAAGATAGAAATAGAAAACACTGGAAGGTAGATCACCCAGAAAAGATTCAAGAAGTTTCGGAAGCCAGACAAGAAAGAACCTGAAATAAGCCAAGATGATAAAGTTCACAGTACTAGTGAGAACCCATAGATCAGACTAATACCAATAGAAATACATGTAAGTTTATATGAACAGAACCAAGAGATTAGTGACAGTCAAGAATTAACGAAAATTACTAGTGCAGACAGTAAGATTAGATGGCAAAGCTGTAGCCTATAGCAAAAGTAGAGAGCATAGATCTAGGAAGTAGCCCAGAAGAATGAACCATCACTAGCCTCGGTACCACGATTAAAAGACAAGAGATGGGATATGGAAACAATAAGAAGGATACAGAAAGTGACAAAATAGTTCAGTATGTATAGTAGCATAGATAAAGTATCTCGAAGGTAGTTGGAGGCCTCAGAATAGTGATAAAAGTTGAGAAACTTTGAAGACATAGGGTAATCGATGTAGATCCTAACAGAACGAATAGTAATTCTTTCTTCTTGTAGCCCCGACTCTAGTAAGTATATAGGCACTTAACTAGACCATCACCGAGCTTATGTAGTCACCCCTTAAGTTAGGACCTAGTAAGGATGTGAATAAGTAAATGAGAATACTTAATGGGACAGAAAACTCATGAGACAATAAAACGGATGAACAAAGTGGTTCAGTAGAACATAGATGAGGACCATAAAAATAGTGATATTCTGTACAAGATGGAGTAGTTTAAATTCGCCAAAAGCCAAGATAAAAATTAAAAGTAATAATCAAATCCATTGTGGCAGAGGATTAAGGTACAAAGGAGTAAAAAGAATCAAAGAGAGAGCAATCCTAAAAAATAAGGAGTATGACCTATTAAAAGCCTCATTACACTAGAATAGAAGAACTAGTATGAGTGTAGCACTCGATTCAGAAGCAGTAATGGTGATACCCTAGTTTGTTAAAGAAATTGGAATTTCCAAAAAGGATATGACTCAAGAAGATTGAAAACTCGAGGCAAGTTGAGAGTATTTTATGACCATAAAGATAAGAATACGTGATTGATAAGCCAAAGATTCAATACACCCTTAGGAAATTAGAATAACAGAGTAAAAATTTGAAGGAAGAGTAACAAGGGAGTAAGGTAAGGTTTTGGGAATAGCATGAAACTTAAGGGGATTCTCAGTAAAGGATAGTATGATCAGTAGTTGAAAAAAAATTAAATTGGGAGCAGTATTGAAAGAGGTAGTTTAGATAGCTCCTAGTAGTAATCCCTTGGTATGCGAGCCCAGTATCAAATATGTAATAAGGGAATTTTGGGGTTATAAAAGAGCAATATGAACAATGATAGCAAGCGTAACAAATAAGACCACCACGACCGAAAATAATTCAGGACCAACCCCATCCACCCAACCCTTGATAGATAACAACGGATATATATGAACCTCGATGTTCATTTCAATGATACTCCCAGGAATAAGTGAACCCATGGCATAGTAAAGCATCCATTAAAGTAAAGTAAGATTCATTTGAAATATAATACCCCTAAAAAATCACATAAATTTCAGGTAGAGAATACAGCAACAAAGAAGAGGAAAAATGACTATAAGAAAAGATTTAGAAGATGAGTTGCCTGGGTGAAATGATGAAAATAGGAGGTATTAGTCCATCAAGGACAAATATATATGAGTGACGACGTTCGACATGACTTAAGGATCTATAGCAACAGACTTTTCCATTTACGAGTTAAAGAAAAAAAGGATATCAACAAATATGTGGTGGTAGGCATAATAGTGAGCCTTAGGTGCTAGTATAAGACCGAAGTGCTATTAAATAAAGATTGGGAGAAAGATAACGAGTATAGCCCGTATGTTTCCCTTCGTAGCGCACCGCTATGAATAATGTTTACGATGAATCAAACAAATTTATTGAGGTATAACATAAAGACGGCCAAAGAAACTAAGTATATGATATTGTTGATACCAGAACGACACTTGACAGAGCAAGACTATGGAAATAATTGAAAGTGGGATATTTTTTAATTCAATCAAAAAAAGAAAATAGGTCAGTACAAAGAATGGTTAACCAGATCCATGCTAGCCACGAATTTGAAAAGTATGAAAAGAGTATGAACAGTACACAGATCCGGATCGCTAGCGTTGATGTTAATCATTAAGGAATACTGTTTAAACACAAGTATATATACACTTAAGACTAATATAGGTACCTTTTATTTTGAATAAAATAGTAAATAATAACAGTAATTTAGAAGTGCATGAGTAATTTGACCAGGAACTAAGAAGCCATAAGCCACACAAATGTACAGAGTTAAGGGAACTTAAAGGGCAGAGCCGATAAGCAGTTGAAACTTATCAAGAAGGAAACAGAGAGATTTGAATAGTTAAGTTATGAGAATGAACATTAGGTCAGAATTAGCATAAAGAGCCAAAAAGGTATCAAGTATGATCAGTTGCAATAGCATCAAGAATTACCCTTGTATACTATCACCCAGAATTAAGACAGAATGTGAAGAAACCTAACTAAAGGAGACACAAGCATCCTTAGAGACGTGTAGGTACTATCTGTGAAGAATTCAGATGTATATTCAGAAATGTCATACGACATCAGTACGACTTAGATACGAAGGTGTTTCTTTAATGAGCCGATTGATATAGTTTCCCGTATAGATTAGATATTGTAAATGAGGACTAATGATTCAATTGGAATAATTTGGAGTATGATCATACTAGAACAAGTGCATAAAATTCATTTAGGACCTTACAAGTTGAATGTGCTTGGGTTAAAGTAATAATGAGACAAAGTGATCGTCTAGGAAGTCTTAAGAAATATTAAATCTCTAAAGAAAATAAGGAGATAAAGTAAAATATAGTTATAGAGTGCCAAACAGAAAATGTGATTCACTTGGGCACCAGTTCGAGAAGAACTTAAGTTCAGACCATGAGAGATTGAGTATTTCTAGTACAGCTTTCGAGACATCATGTAGTGTAAAAAAAGAGATAAATAAAATTTTATGAATGATAACTTCCATGAAGGATGACACCTCTACAAATAGGCTAGATATATGACATGAACTCCCAAAGACTAAGCTTTCAGCTTTAAGAATTGTATAGAGTGTACCAGAACTAGAGAATCCCAGAAGCCTTAGTACTAAGTTCTTAAATAGAAGAGCATAAAGGAAGCTAAGAAAGGTAAGAGGAGACTCAATTGTCCTCAAATCAAGGCAAACCTTAGAAGTCAAACATCAGAAGAAATTTGAGGACGAATCCTATTTAAGGGGGGAATTTATAATACCCCGGTAATCTCGACGATTATGAAGTTATGGATGGTATATTACATGATGTAAATCATATTCAAGTATGTGCGTACTCATGAAATTATTTTTCGGACATTCGATAAATTCCTCGTAGTTTCGATACGGAATTCATTCCAAGATATAAATCTGGACAATAATTTGAGCCGTAATATTTCCATACAAACTCCAATTGTTATGAAATTTATATCTCTGGAAAGCTAAGACCGAGATCTATAACTTCTCTGTTGAAATTTTTTCCAAATTCGAAATAAAAACATGTCAAAAATTTAGATCAAAAATTCTGATGAATAGTACCCGGGACCTATCAAGAAAATTCTCAAAACTTCTGTTGTTTTTTCATTTAACAATTAAATATTTAGCCCCTAATATATTATGGATCACTATTCAAGCATCCCTAACATTTTTGAGAAAGAGAGAAACGTGAGAGGGGGATAGAAAGAAAGAAAACATAAGAAAGATGAGGAAAGTCATTTCCTTACCAAAATTAAGAAGGAAACAAGTGCAAACCAACCCACAACAAGCTAGAATGAGGAGTAACAAACCTAGAAGACTTGAATGATGAAGGAAATCAAATGAGATAAGGTAAGGAAACCTTGATCCAAATTTAAAATGTTGATGATTTGATGATTAAGGTGTATTGTTAGATTGTGATTGATGTTGTTTATGTGGTTATGATGTTGAGAAAATAAAGATTATAAGAAACCCTAAATTAAGAAAGCCCTAAATATTGGATTAGATTGGAGTCTATGGAATTGGATATTGGCACTTGATGATATTAGAATAAATGGATTAAGTTTGGGATGGATAATATGTAATGAGATTATGTTAAGTTGAGTTAGAGTTATTAGGATGATACTGTTGGTGAATAATTGGACAATGTCCTTGAGGAGTTCATACTAGGCCCTGAAATTGGCTTAGGGTCGTGACGCCCAGTACCCAGCGTCGCGACGCGTAAGAATCAGTAACTCACTACCCCGGGCCTAATCGTGTGAGCGTCGTGATATGTAACGAGTAGAGGCTCTTTGCCTCGGGTCGGACCAGATTGGCATCGCGACGAGAAATAGAACATGCTCTCTACCTGGCTCTGCTTGCATGGGTGTCGCAACGCGCCAGACCTGACGTCACGACATGTGACAGAAACAATCCTTCCCATTTCATAATAATCATAGGAAGTTAAAGAACACCTTAAGGGTTTTGTAGACGGCATGTATAAGCATCCACGACGTCTATAATCATAATTAACTTCCTAGTATAAATATACTAACCAATTTCGAATACAATACAGATTTATTTTCCACTGGAGACTCCTCATTCGCATCCAGGAATCAAGGACTATAGAAATTAATCAGTGAGTGGAACATTTTCTCAAACTGATTTTATTTAATTATTTTGATATCAGACTTACTTTTTTAAGTACATAGGGCGTTAGCCAGATTTATTTCCAATTATTTTAATTAAGAACATGTTTCAGAAAGATAAGTTTTATTACAGTTGTTTTACCAATGATGATATTTTTAGAAAGATCGATTTTCAAAGCTTGAGTTTTATGATTTTTGGAGGCATGGGGGAAAAACCCACCTCAAATGTAACTTGACACAAATATTGAATTGACGGATATAGATATCGTGTGCACACGCAGTTTAGGACTAGAGATGACAGATGCCCCCAGATCATTGATTATGAGTCAATAGGGTAGCATAGATCTTCACCCTCGGCTCCAGTTCCGTGGCTTTGGGGACGGCGAGATGTCACGCCCCAAGACTGTTAGGATATATGCCCAAGAGCATAATGAAATATGTAAATGAGATTTTATTTTAAGTAATAAACGATGCAGTTATTCATTTATTAAAATATTGATTTTAAAGTTTCATATTATAAATTATCATGTATGTCATTGGATACTGAATGTACTTTCAGATTTAGCATATAAATGTTATACTCAAGAGGATTTAAATTTGACATTAGTGATCCTAAATAGTCCGTAGATAGCAAACAAAGACATGCACTTTGTTTGTGGTTTATTTACAGCTGCGGTCCATTCCATATTGTATGACGACTTTGATCCGGGTTCGTTTATATGGTGACATGGGAATGGAGGCACCTTATATGATACGATCATATAGGACTGGACCAAGACAGAAATGAATTTATTTTAATATCCGTTAAACAAAGAAATTCGTATCAATATAATATATGATCATATATGGGTTGATCTTAATCCTGAGTGTACTACGAACTTCTGGATGGCAGGCTATGTCCTTTGATTTACAAAGGTGAGGTTGGTTAAGTAATCCCGACCAATAGCTACGTATTTTGGGGACATGGTTTGGTGTGTAGCAAGGGACATTTTACATAGATGTGAATCCACTCCTTCTTGCGAGAAGTAGTAAGTATCTTCCTTAAGGGTTGACTCGGTACTTGAAAGGTCAGAGCGCTCAAATCTTTCTATTACGAATAGAAAGATTAATATTCATAATAGTTATGAATAAATCGTTCATTAAAGAATCAATGGTACTTATGGCACAAAATAATTAGAGGGGTATAACAGATATTATGACTCGACTCTAATTATGAGATACTCGTGGAGGGTCAATCTAAGTGCAGTGGTTATATCGGTGGACGCCGTTGACTTTCGATATAAAATATATCTGCAGTAACAGAAGTGCAGCTTTAGATTTTAGTGGAATAACCTAAAGTTAGTAATTCAGAATATTTAATTAAAGGGTTTTAATTAATATTTCGAGATTATTGGAGCTCGAAATTGTAGGTCAATTTGGTCCCGTGTTAGCTCGTTACACTATAGAAATCCATGAAATAATTGGATAGTCCAATTATGAACTTACTTGAAAAATATTAAATAATTATATATTAAAGTGTTTGATATATAGTTTTTATATTAATGATTATTAGATAATCATTTAATATAGGATTTGATTTTTAAATTAACTTTGATTTAATTCAAAATCAAATATGTAATTTATATCATGATATAAGTTACATGTTAAATTTTAATTTCAAATTAAATAATATTTTATATTATATTTAATTTTAAAATTAATAATTTTATTGTGATAAAAATGTCATTGGCCAATATTTATATGTGTGATTAGGGTTAGAGTTAATTTTGTAAATGTACATTTAATTAACCTAAACCCTAGATATAAATAGGAAACTTTTCTCTTCACAAAGAAAACCCTAGCTACTTTCTCATCTTTTCAATGAGATTGAAAAAGAGAGAAGCGAAAAAACAATGGTCGACTCTGAGCCCACCCTCACGGATTTCTGATGGTGAGTCATAACACGGAAGATCGAGTGGTGGATCTGATCCTTATCACACACCTCATGGGAGATGAACGGCCACAAGCCTGTTGCGTGACTGATTTTACTGGCAAAGGCGGGTGCGTGACTAAAGCATGGTTCATGAGCTGGTGTATGGTGCGTGGCTATGTTTAAAATTGACGCACAGAAAATGAATAAAGTGATACCAGTGTGTTGAATGTTTGTGCTTTTGTTTGATCTATTCAAATGTGCATGGATAAAATTGATCAAATTCAAATTGATCAGTGCGCTTGTAAAATTGATCAAAGTGTGCACATGTGTTACCATGATCAAAAGGGGCGAATTAATGATCAAAGGGTTGATAATATTCATGGATAAAGTATGCTGATTGAAGGAGCAGCATGGGCGGCGCAAGTGTGTTTTATCAATATTAAAACAGCAACATATGCATTTACAAGAACAGAACACGAACAGACAAACTCCCAGAAGAGGTAAAATCTTTGGCAAGAAAAATTCTGGATTAAGATGTGGAGAGTAGAAAAAAATTTCAAG
>SKCR01009909.1:0-23273 GCA_019454045.1 Zanthoxylum bungeanum
CATGCTTCAATGTCAACTATATACATCTCGTATATTAACCAGAATGTATGATTTATATGCATAACCTATAAGCTACGCTGAACTTTAATTATGCCATACTTTTAGAAAATACTTTTTGAAAACCCTTTTCTGAAAACTCTTTTCTGTAAACCCTTTTCTGAAAACACTTTTCTAAAACTCTTTATAAAATCTGTCTTTCTGAAATTTTATTTTCTGAAAATTGTTTCTAAAAATGGATTCTCTGAAAACTATTTTCTGAAAATCTGCTACCTCAAAAACTATTTTTTCTGAAAAACTAATATCTGAGTGTCTGTTGAAAAACTGATGCATAGGGGCGTTACGTATCGCCGTCGACCCATACGCCCTAGAGCCAGATATGCAAACCCATGATATTGGGGCGTTACGTATCGCAGTCCCCCAAGGCATGCCATACATGCCCTGAATCTGGTGGTCTTGGGGCGTTACGTATCGCCGTCCCCCAAGCCACAAACTGGAGCTGGGGTGCGGATCTATGCTACCGCCCAAGCTCAATAACTGGGGTCGAGGGGCGTTACGTATCGTCGTCGACCCATACGCCCTAGAGCCAGATATGCAAACCCATGATATTGGGGCGTTACGTATCGCAGTCCCCCAAGGCATGCCATACATGCCCTGAATCTGGTGGTCTTGGGGCGTTACGTATCGCCGTCCCCCAAGCCACAAACTGGAGCTGGGGTGCGGATCTATGCTACCGCCCAAGCTCAATAACTGGGGTCGAGGGGCATTACGTATCGTCGTTGTAGTATAAAAAGTATCGATCCCACGAGGACTTAATATCTAATCTATTAATTTTATGAGGTCAAATGATTACTAGTATCTAACAGGTTGATTGATTGATTTGAAATGGTGATGATTTTAAACTTAAAAATAAGTAAATAAAATTGCTCGAAAGTAGGTTTATGAAAATTCAATATTAAGAAACTAACTAAGGTTGTGAATCTTTCTAATATCTTTTAAAAGATGAAGTGGTTATTTCATGTTTGTGTAATAAATCGGTTTACTAACCTGGAACACCAAATTATGCGAAGCCTCTGTCGATGGTCAGACGCAAATACCCAATATAACCCAATTGAACCATATGTCCATGTCAACCAAATTACCTGGATTCATTAAGATTAAGTTCCAATAAAGGTTACCACCGCCCGACAGGTATATGTCTATCATGTAAGGAAATCTATTAAATGGTTATCTATCCTCAAGGAATATCGTGAGCTATTAAGTCTAAGGCTGAAACCTAAAATTCATTTGTCAAGTTTATTTTAGATTTACCAGATCAATCTTATTAGTGGCCAGTTAACAAGACGCATTAAGTTTAAGACTTAATAAGTAAACCTTTAAATTACCCAAACTAAAAAATAACCCCTTTATAAATCGGTGATATTAGAATTCATCACAACCCCAGATAACTAACGTAGTTACGACACATAGCTAGGGCTAGTAAGAACTTAAAAGTAAAAGACATAAAATAAAATTCTAAAAAGTAAATGCGGTAAAGTAAATACTGAAAAGTAAAATTACAAAAATAAAATGCTAGGGTTAAAGGATATACTTTTACTACTACTATTTTAGATATCCCATTTAATATAATATATCAACTTATGATGGTATTACCAACCAGCCATATAGGCGGTAGCCTGATTAAGTGAAATTAAGTCCAACCAGCCATTAATGGGGTAATAATATTTGTCCATAATCCAGCCATATAGGCGGTAAATTACCAACCGACCAACCAGACGGTATCCTTGCTTAGTCAAATTAAAATCAATTTAATATCAATTACCAACCGGTCAATATAGCGGTATCCTCATTAAGTCAAATTTTAAATAGTGAATATATTATAATTAGGGAGATTAATCTAAATAGCTGTAATAAAAATTTTACCTTTCACCCTAGCAGGGGGAAGTTATCTCCTCTTGTTGAATAGTAAAAATTGAAAAAGTAAAGAAAGTAAATTACTATTACAGAACGTAATTAAAATTAATTACAAAACTGAAATTAAAAGAAATTAGATATAAAACTCCCTATTTACATCAGAGAATTCATAAAGGAAGGTACATCTGAAATCAGAAAAATGAGCTGAATTTATAGGCCTCGGTAGGCTGCTCGCGTCGCGACGCGCCACGTGTCGCACTTTGGTTGGCTGCTTCAGATTCTTATCCAATGACGTGGCGATGTGGATAATTGACTCAATAATTGTACTGACGTGGCGACACGTGGAGAAATTGATTGTCGGCACCGTAGGATTGCGACACGTGGCACACTGTGATTGGCGGATGATGATGTGGCACTGACGTGGCGAGTTGACTCGGTCTAGGGCTGATGTGGACGATAACATGGCTGACATGTGGAGTGACACATGGCGACATGTGGCGATCGCGATTGTCGGCACCATAGGATGATGACACGTGGCACTACGCACGTTAGCAGATCGGCTGAGATGTTGACACGTGGCTCAACGCACGTTAGCAAAGTCAAACTTCTCAGATTCTGACACGTGTCCCCGACGTATGTTAGCATGGAGCGGCACACGTTAGGCGTCGCGACGCGCCAAATTATGATTTTGCCCTTTTTGTCCATTTTCACTGTTTTGGCCCAAAATCACCTCCAAAATATCCTGAAACTTTATTTATATACAAAATAACAGAAAACACATCAAAATATTCACAAAACTCAAGAAACTATACAAAATATTAGGTCAAAGGAGTGGGAAAAAATGATACATTTACCACTCATCAAACCCACAAACCTAACATTTTGCTAGTCCTCGAGCAAAACACATAATAAAATAACATAAACATCTTTAAAATAAATTTAACTAAGCCACTTTCGTAGGGATCACGGTTGCATTTAGCGTATGCAACAAGCCTTTAAACCCCTAGGTGTCCCTAGTGGACGAGTTGTAGTCTCGTGAGGGTTTACAACAATGATACCCACAACATTTTACAAAAGTAAAAAGTTAGTGAAACTAATGCACAAAAAAGGAAAAAGACAAGAGAAAAGAGAATAAAGAAGTTAGTGATTAATCAGTGAAACTTCTACTACAAGTTACTAGTTGTTTTGTTTCTTTCTAAATTACCGAATAAGTAAATTCTCCGATTATATTTAACCATTCTCCATATACACAACCAACAAAATATTAATCAACTCATTTTTGCCCACAACAGTCCATGCAGTTGATAAGAGTGTAATATTTTTGTCCTAAAGTTTTATCAGAATTCACACCTTTTTGTAGTAATGAATAATTTTTTTGATTTTTTCTTTGATTTTTGATTTTTTTATTATTTATATACAATATCTTCAATCTATGTAGCGAGTGTTGGGTCGGTGGCTCCCAAACCAGTTGGCTTTAGGGCACTAGGTGTTAAGACACCCATACGGACTTAATTACTCAGACTTCATATATATATATATATATATTGCAACATCCTCGATCCATGTAGCGAGTTTTGGGCCAGTGACTCCCAAACCAGTTGGCTTTAGGGCACTAGGTGTTAAAAAACCCTTACAGGCTTAATAAATCGGATCTCAGATGTGTTTTTTTTTACTCCATCACTTTTTGAGATGCTTCCTCCAATTAAACTAGAGCACTGAATATTACAAACTTTTCAATTACAACTGATGTTCGTATGTTACCATGCATGTTGATAATACCTGCCAACTAAACATATGAAGATCCATTTTAGTCAGTTTATGGAGAATTTACAAATTAAATAATTCAAAAGGAAATAAAACAAAAATTACTTGTTTCGAAAATGGGTTGAAATACGTATCAAGAGTGGGAACTCCTTACACAGCTATCTCTCACCAATTTCACATTCTTAGTCAAAATAAAAACACAAAAACGTAAATATTTTTGTAATTTTTGAAAAAAATTCAATTTTTTTTGTATTTTTTGAAAAAATTTGGACTAAAAATAAAAACAACACACAACTAAAAACATGATACTGATCAACTAATTCCCTCCCCCAAACCTAAATGAGACATTATCCCCAATGTCTTAAACAGTAGAAGAATAGTTTAGAAGATAGTACATGTTAGCTGAAATTCTACACGAAAATTTAAAGGTTAAGATCTAGATTAATCCGACGCCTCTTACCACGATCGTTCCCAGACCAATTTATCTTTGAAATGATATGGTCAATTTGTGGTTCATAGGCTAAGATTTGGTCAATTAGATCCGGAGCAGTTCTGGCAGTAAAATGAGTTCTTTCATAGGTTTTGTCACGATCCATTTCTCTCTTTCTCCGACAGCATCAAGAAATACACAAAGAAAATCATAAATCGTTCAACGTTGTACAGTCCAAGCGGTTTCTGGTGTATCTTCAAGTTTTCCCAAGATAACACTGTAAATATTTCCTCCAATGTACCCAAGCCACCTGGCAAAGCAATAAAAGCATCAGCACGACTAATTATTTCTACCAGTCGTTCAGACATACCTAGCACAATTAGTTCTTCTCCGTTTGATGGTCCAATAAGATTTGCCTCCACCAAGGGTTTGGGATGATTCCCAAGACTTGACTGCCTCCTTCCTGTATAGCCTTTGAAACGATCCCCATTAGTCCAAAATTGCCTCCGCCATATACTAAGTGCATATTCCTTGCAGCTAAGACTCGACCCAATTCATGTGCTGCTGCTATATATTGTGGCTTAACACCAACACTAGTAACGCAAAACACACAGATGTTTTCAACTCGTCTTCTTGAAGTGGCTTCCATGTTTACTCTGGATGTCTTCAAAAGTGCAATGATGAGTTGAATATAACACCTGAAAGGGTGAGTAAAATAATAGCACTGGTACCTGCCAAATGACAATTATTAGTTAACAGTAAAATAAATCGTGATAGTAAAAAGGTTCGGATCATGTCGGGGAAAATAAAAGAAAACAACAAAACAAATCACATTATTAGGAAAGATAAAGATATATAATATGTACAAGAAACGTAGCGGTTTGATTGACGTCTATGCGTCAGGAACAAGCTTCCATCCAATTTTCTTATAAATATTTCTCCAATGTACCCAAGCCACCTGGGATGCGTCTCAAGAGTTGAGGATATATCATCTACAGACTCCTTACTCAAGTCATCCCTAATGAATTTAATTTTGTCTTCGCGATTATCAGACACCATTCCTAAAGAACGACAACGAGTATTGCAATTCTAGCGTACACATTTATAACAAACACCCATTTGCTTAGCTCTAAGTTTCTTTGCATAGGTGTTTTTTCCAAAACCGGGCAAATAAGAATTACATGAATTAGAATACTCACATGCTAATCGGACCCGTGCTTTGATTACCCAACGAATGTCATTCGAAACACCATTGATCGTTAGTAGTCTCATCCGTTCCAAGCGAGCTTTGTAAACTTTCATCAGAGATTTTTAAAGGAGAGAAGGAAATTGCTTGTGAAAATTTGCGAGAACTTCTTCCATCCTGAAATGACTTAATCTGCAAAAACTAAACACACAAAATGAAATTTCACCAAATCACAATATATACAAAATTGCATGGGTTGCCTCCCTGCGAACGCTAAGTTTAACGTCGTCAGCTAGACGTGACTGACCGAACGTTAGGCTGGATCTGAAAGTGTGACACTTTCTTTTTGTCGCTCAATTGATTCTCCCCAGTAGTGCTTGACACGCTGACTGTTACCTTGAATGTTTCGTTGGTGTTGGGATCCAGTAACTCAACAGCTCCATAAGGTAAAACCTGAGTGATCACAAATGGACCTGACCATCTTGATTTCAACTTTCCAGGGAAAGTTCAATCAACCTCGAGTTCTACAACAACACTACTGCCTTGGTTCCAACTGTCTGTGCACTATTTTTCGGTCATGCCATTTCTTGGTCTGTTCCTTGTACAATCTGGCATTCCCAAAGCCTGTAAGAGAAATTCCTCCAATTCGTTGAGTTGCTGGAGTCTTTTCTCTCCTGCATCTTGTGGATCAAGATTCAACTTCTTCAGTGCCCAATACGCCTTGTGCTCAAGCTCAACTGGCAGATGGCACGCTTTCCCAAATACCATTCGATATGGGGACATACCAATGGGTGTCTTGTAAGCTGTTCGGTAGGCCCATAATGCGTCATCCAATTTTGTTGACCAATCCCTCTTAGTTGATCCACGGTTCTCTCCAATTCTTTTGATTTCCCTGTTTGAAACTTCAACCTGTCCATTTGATTGTGGATGGTAAGCTGTGGCAACCTTGTGAGTAACTCTGTATTTGGATAGGAGTGCATCAAAGTATCTGTGCAGAAATGTGTACCACCATCACTGATAATTGCACGACGTGTTCCGAACCGAGTGAAAATATTATTTTTAGGATTTTGATCACCACTTTTGAATCATTGATGGCAGTACAATTGCTTCAACCCATTTGGAGACGTAATCTACCGCAACCATTATGTACAGGTTTCCAAATGATGGAACAAAAGGTCCCACAAAATCAATACCCCACTAATCGAATATCTCCACTTCCAAAAGTTTTGCAAAGGTCCTTCATTTCTCCTCGAAATATTCCCCGTTCTCTGGCACCTGTCACATTGAAGAGCAAAAAGATAAGTATGTTTAAAAAGAGTGGGCCAGAACAAACCTGATTGAAGAACTTTTACTGCAGTTTTATTCCCGCTGATGTGTCCGCCATATGGTGATGAATGACAGTGCTGCAAAACACCGTTGACCTCCTCATGTAGAACACATCGTCTCAGTAGTTGATCAGCACAGTGTTTGAACAGGTACGGCTCATCCCAAATATAGTGCTTGACTTCTTTGAAGAATTTCTTCATTCACTGAGTTATCCATTCCAACAGCCATTTTCCTGATGCAATGAAGTTGACATAGTCAGCATACCAAGGGGCATCCTGCTATTTTATGGCAAACAGTTGTTCATCTGGAAAAGTTTCTTTGATTGACAGATCTTTGCCAGTTTTTTCTATATTCTCGAGCCTCGATAAATGATCTGCCACTTGGTTTTCTGTCCCTTTCCTATCTCGAATCTCCACGTCGAATTCTTGCAGAAGAAGTATCCAACGGATCAATCTGGGTTTGGCATCTTTCTTCGTGATCAGATATTTGATTGCTGAATGATCTGTGTAGACCACCACTTTGGGACCCAGCAGATAAGAGACTATTTGTCAAAAGCAAACACAACTGCAAGCAACTCATTTTCAGTGGTTGTGTAGTTGAGTTGAGCTTTATTCAAAGTTCTGCTGGAGTAGTAAATGGTGTGGAAAATCTTTGCTTTGTGTTGTCCCAAAACTGCACCTACTGCAAAATCACTAGCATCACACATCACCTCAAATAGAAGGGTCCGGTCTGGTGCTACTATGATGGGGGAAGAGACCAGCTTCTGTTTTAAGATCTCAAAAGCTTCATCATGGCATTCTTGGTGAAGTTGAAAAGCACATCCTTCTCCAGAAGATTGCACAGAGGTTTAGCAATCTTGGAAAAGTCTTTGATAAATCTCCTGTAAAAGCCAGCATGTCCAAGAAAGCTCATAATCCCTTACTGATGTTGGTGGAGGTAATTTCTCAATTGTTCGATCTTTGTTTTGTCTACCTCGATTCCCTTTTGTGAGATCTGGTGTACAAGAACAATGCCTTTCTGCACCATGAAGTGGCATTTCTCCCAATTGAGTACCAGGTTGGTATCTTCACACCTTTGTAACACATGTTCCAGATTTTGCAAGCAATGGTCAAAAGAGTCTCCAAACAAAGAGAAGTCATCCATGAAAACCTCCATACTTTGCTCCAGCATGTCTGAGAAGATGGCCATCATGCAACACTGAAATGTGGCGGGTGCATTACATAATCCAAATGGCATCCTGCGGAAAGTAAAAGTACCACAGAGACATGTAAATGTGGTTTTCTCATGGTCTTCTGGGGCGATAGAATCAGATTGTACCCTTAATACTCATCGTTCATCAGGATCTTGTGCATGCAAAATGATGGACTAATGCCTCGAATGCTGCTATAGTCCAGCCAATGGCTTTCTTGTGCTCTCGTAACACTCGTAGCAACTTTTCTTCCTGCTCCAATGTTAGTGAAGAAGAAATAATAACAGGTAATTCAGAAGAGTTTCCAAGAAATACATACCTGGATGACTCGGAAGTAACTTCAGCTCCAACTGAGGTGGTTCTTCAATTGAGGGCTTGATTCGCTCTTGCTTCGGGAGTTCCAGACTTTCATTGGTGGTGTCGCTTTGAAACGAAACGTCTTGTCAAGATATTTGATACATTCCAGAATTTCAGCATCTAACTCGCTGTCAGTCATGTTGGTGATGCAAACTTCAAGTTTGTCTGTGGAAACTATATCAGTATCCTGGATGAGGCTATCAACAATATTAATTCTGAAACATTCTTCCTTATTTTCTTCACTCAGGAATTTCATGGCTTTGAAAACATTGAAGATAACTTCTTGTCCTGAACTTTCATGGTTAGTTCTCATTTTTGTACATCAATCACAGTTCGTCATGTCGCCAAGAATGGTCTCCCAAGGATGATAGACACATCTTGTCTTCTTCCATGTCTAGGATAATGAAATCTGTTGGGAGAATGAGTTTGTCAACTTGGACCAGCACATCTTCAATGACTCCTCTCGGAAATGCGAACGTTCGATCAGCAAGTGTTAGTGAGACTGAGGTAGGCATTGCTTCTCCAATTTACAGTTTCCTATAAATAGAAAAAGGCATTAAATTAACACTTGCACCTAAATCACATAAAGCTTTACCGATATAATGTTCTCCAATGGTGCATGAGACTGTGAAATTGCCAGGATCTTTCAGCTTCGGGGGAAGTTTCCTCTGAATGATGACACTGCATTCTTCTGTCAATGCTACTGTCTCGTAGTCTCCCAATCTCCGTTTTCGTGAAAGAATGTCTTTCATGAATTTTACATAGCTGGGCATTTCTTCCAATGCTTCTGCAAATGGGATGTTGATGTGCAGCTTTTTGAACACCTCCAAGTGTTGGGGTTGGTGCTCAGAGCGCCAATTCCCGGTTGTATTTCTTTATGAATAATTCTGTAAAACATTATTATTATGAATAATATATGCAGTTTCCATAATATAATGTATCTTTTAATATGGTAAAGACGTAATGACCTTAGAATGACTAGTCATGATGCTGTTGCAAAAGCGTCGCAACTGACATTGAGTTGTATCATGACGTTGTCATTCTCAGACAGTTCCTGGTCAAAGTTTACACTACTTGTTCAGTAAAGTAAACATGTTGAGCTCGGTACATGTCATATACTGGAATATATGATTCCAATGGTTTCTGAATGAACCATAAGTCTTGGAGACTAGTATAGACGTGTAGGTGTTTATAGCAGATAAACAATGAACGACTCAATGAAGATTCTTAATGGATAGTACACCAACGTCAATAAGAATCTTATCGGGTTGAGTAGCACTTGTGATTCTTCGACTTGAGATACCACTGTGGGCGCATGAGACATCTTCCACACTTAGATGGCAGTCACGTCACCGATCTATTTAGATCAGACCTCCGTCTGTTCGTTGGGTGTGGATAGATCCTCAGGGTGTCCTATGTGTATCGAGATAAGATCCGTCAATTCTGTGTATCAGAGCATAGGTAGTTCATATGATTAGCCATCAGATAAAAAACCATGGGCCCATTGTACAATTTAGAAGTTAGTTCTAAATGTTCTTTTTGAGATTGCTAATAGAATAGTCGAGTGGATAATCCCTATAGAGATTTGACGTTTACATCTATATCTCTGGGATTTATCCGGATACCTATGACGGAGGAATTATACATTTGCCATGACCTCGACCTGTATGATTCAGCGAGATTATCCGTGATCGTCATAATTTACGGGTGGATAAATTATGGACACGAAATTGGATTTCATGACGGATATGCATGAATCTAGAGAGTCTCACTAATGAAACATACTCGTAGAGCACCAAGGCAACATTGATAAATAATATTGATTATTTATAAATTCGTTTAAAGGTTAAATGAAAAATACATGTTTAGGGACCTGATAGTCATTTCCTTAATTTTTGTGTATTTGTATTTAATATTAGATTAATTCAAATACACATTAATTAATAGTCAAATTCAGATATTTGACTAATATCATATATATATATATATATATATATATGTGTGTGTGTGTGTGTGTGTGTTTGATATTTATTGTAAATATAATACATATATTAAATACATTTATATTTAATTAATTAATTAATTAATTATTTAATTAATTATTAAATGATTAAATTAATTAAAGTATGAATATTTTAAGATATGATATTTTATTAATGGCTTGAGTTTCAATTGTTGACTAACTTTAATTCATTAAATGGTGTGATGATTAAAGTTGACAAGTTGTAAAGTTAAAATTAATTGAAACAAAAAGCAAATATCTAGATATTATTTGCTAGCAAAATTCGGCGAAGCCATTTTTTGTGCAAGTATATATTGTTCTGTTTCATTTAGGGTTTGCTAACCTAATACACTTTATCACAAACTCCATTAAAGAAAGAAAAAGAAGATTGAGAGAAAGAAAGGCAAAAACCAAGAAAAGCTTAGAATTTAGTAAGTATTTCCAACCTTCCATTAGAGAGAAAATGGGCTTCATCTTGTGATGTTCTTGTATTTTTCTATTCTTTATTCTTTGTATTTTTGGAGGATGGAAGTTTGATGATAGGGTTATGCATGTATAAAGAACATAGAATGCTTCGAAGGTGTTTACTAGCATTCTTTTGTAAGTTTGAGAAACTTGTTGCTAATCTAGAGTTGTTGACCCACTCTTAAATGACATAGATTTGTTCTATAATTGTTTCATTGTGGTGAGGCTTGATTGTAATGGAAGAAACGTGATTGAAGTATTGGATTTTGCTATTTTGGTTTAATTTGTTCAATTTGATGAAATTGAGAAAATAGGGTTTGAGACCACTTCTAAATTTAGGGATTTTCATTTATGTTGTGTATTTTGATGTGTATATGATACATATTAAATCTTATGTTGATTGGATTTCATTTGCATGTGTTTTGAACAATGGAAGTGCAAAATGCACACCCCCTTGTAAGGCTCTCGGCCTTGGCTAAGAATTTGGGTTTGATTTGTTCCAATTTGAATTTGAATGTGTTTGACATATTAAATTCATATTAGAAATGATTTAGAATCATTCAAAATTGTTTTGAGCAATTTCAGATTAAAATAAACAAAATTGTATGTTTAAGGCAATTCGGTAAATTCACATAAATTTTGATTTATTGTGTTTTATTTCATAATTTAATTATTGGATAATTAAATAAATAAGTTTATTTAATTAATCCGAGAAAAAGTTTTGAAATCGGAAAATTTTGATTTTCCACTATTCCGCTGCGTTACCGATTTTCCGCAATAAAACCCCTTCAAAATGGTATCAGAGCGAGTCTGATTCTAGGCCCCCTAATATGATTAGCCCTTTAATTCAATGTTTAATCATGTTTTCTTAACTTTATACATGCATGTTTTAATATAATTTGATTAGATTTAGGGTGTATGACACTTAGCGGAAAATCCCTAATTAATAAGGTTTAAATGTAATTATGTATTTGATGCATGTTATGTGGTCCGTCTTGTCAATACGGTTTATAAATATTTATCTGTGACTACATCCGAGACCGTGCCTCTGCTGTGAGGATGTAGCCGATATAGATTTATTTATACCGGATGTATATCAGATACTAGATAAATTCAAGCGAAAGCGGAATCCTGAACGTGCCCTAGCTGTCAGGGTTACGCAAGTAACTTGAGTTTATCATTGACAAGTTTAACCTTTGTACGTTTTCTTGTGGGCCTGCCTTAGCAGCGACAACGAGAAACGACCAGGACTGGAAACTCAGGAGTCACTAGTGAGTGATTGACAAATGAGTTGTCTACCTGATGAATATACGTAGGCGAGACCGTTGACCGGCGTAAACACACACGTATAACGCAAGCGCACGTATCGTTCAAGTAGTATAAAAATATCGATCCCACGAGGACTTATTTCCTACTGTTGTTATTAATTGTTGAATCTATTTAATTACAAATATCTAATTAAATGGATAAGAGAGAGATTGTTTGTTTGTTTGGTTGAGTGTGGCTTTGCAAAATAAATAAATAAAAAGATAAAAGAAAATACTAAGGAAAAAACAAAAGACACAAAATTCTAGGGTTGTGATTTATTCCAATATCATTATAAAGATGAAGTGATTATTTTATAGTTAGGAAATACAATGATTTATTAACCTGGAACACGAAATTATGCGAACATCTGTCGATGGTCAGACACAAATACCCAGTATAACCCAATTGAACCATATTCCTATGTCAACCACATTATCTGGATTCATTAAGATTAAGTTCCAATTTATGGCTACCCTCGCCCGACAGGTATATTCCTATCCTGTAAGGAAATCTATTAAAGGGTTATCTATCCTCAAGGAAGATCGTGGGCTATTGAGTCTAAGGTTTTAAACTTAAAATCTCTATGTCTAGTTCATTTTAAGTTTACCTAATCAATTTTATTAGTGATCGGTTAATAAAAAGCATTAAGATTAAGACTCAATAAATAAATCATTATATTACCCAAACTATAATCTAACCCTTATAAACCGGTGATATTGAAATTCATTACAACCCCAGATAACTATTTAGTTATGACACATAATTAGGACTAATAACTGAAAAATAAAACATAAAGTAAAAATGCTGAAAATAAATACTAAAAGTAAATTGCAATAAAATAAAATGCTAAGGTAAAAGGAATTACTTTTACTACTACTAATTTAGATATCTCCAATAAAATAATATATAAACTTATGATATTATTTAACCAACCGACCAATCTGGCGGTATCCTCATTAAGTCCAATTAAGTCCAACCAGCCATATAGGCGGTAATATTTGTCCATAATCCAGCCATAAAGGCGGTACCAAAATAAATTTATCAACCGACCAGTCTGGCGGTATCCTTGATTAATCAGGTTCAAACTAACAGAAAATAAATATACCAACCGACCAATATAGCGGTATTCCTTTATTAATCAGTATTTTAAAGTGTAAATATATTATTTTTAAGGGAGATTAATCTAAATAGTAACAGTAAAAGAATTACCTTTCACCCTAGCTGGGAAATTACTTTCTCATGAATAGTGAAAACTGTAAAAAGTAAAAAGTAAAAATTAAATTACTATTATTACAAAAGTAATTAAAATAAATTACAAACTAAAATAATAAAAAAATAAAAATAAAAATAAAATATTTTTTTTTAGAGAGAGAAACTCTCTCTTCATCAAAGAGATGAGAGAGAGAAAGGCACACTAAAATTCTGAAATTCGCGCAGTATTTATAGAAATATTTTTCACTGTTCCAGCGTCGCGACGCCAAGCCCTCAGCGTCGCGACGCTGGATTTTTCACTATTTGGTCGACGTGGCACGCTGAGAAGGCGACACGTGGCATGGCGGCTGACTGTTGAAGCGACACGTGTCAAGGCGGCTAAGACTCAATTATTGTGACGACGTGGCGCTGATGTGGCGATGACGTGGCGCTGGCGTGTGGTGGCATGTGTTGCAATTGTCGGCACAATAGGATTGCGACACGTGGCGACACGTGTCACGTGGTGATTGGCTGATGCTGAGATGTCAAGTTGACTTGGTTGACCTTGTGACGTGGCTGCTGATGTGGACGATGATGTGGCGACACGTAGGATGACACGTGGGTCGGTGGCCGTCCAAGCAATAGGATTTCGACACGTGGCACGGCGCATTTTAGCATCTCTGTTGTGATGGTGACACGTGTCACGGCGCACGTTAGCGAAGTCAACTTTTCTCAGATTCTGATTTTGTGGACCCGGCGCATGTTAGCAGATTCGGCGCACGCTGGGCGTCGCGGCGCGCAGTGTTCCAGAGTCGCGACGCTGAAGAGACGAAAATATCCCTGTTGACGCATTTTTGTCCGGTTTTGCCTCAAATTGCCTCCAGTGCTGTCCAAACTTTATTTATCTACAAAATAACACAAAACACATCAAAACATTCACAAAACTCAAGAAACTATACAAAATATTAGATTAAATGAGTGGGAAATAGTGATATAAATACCACTCATCAACCGTGCCTCTACTGTGAGCTGAAATATATTCACGAGATCCACTTTTCACTATTTGTATTTAATTTAATTATTAAATCTTTGTATTCTGTTTGGGGATTACAGTATTGCATGATTTAGTGGGAGTGGCATTTTTAGATTAAAAATCCATGATCTAGTTTATGCTTATGATATTATATGAAACTGCTTAAATTTCTGCTAACCGTTTTTTCGTGATCTATATGATAGATTTGCGATGGCGGCACCATCCACTAATCATTTTGTGCGTATGCTTGATGCGAACAAACTTGAAGGCGCTGATAACTTCGCCGATTGGGATCTGGATTTGAGGATTGTCCTCGATTCCGAGAAGTTGGGATATGTTCTTGAGGGTCCACTGCCCCTTGCTGTGGCAGAGGACGCTACACTGGAAGAACGCGAAGTCTTCCAAGCTTGGAAGGATGATTATTTAAAGGTTAAATCATACATCTTAAGTTCGCTTTCACCGAGACTCAAGAAACAGTATTATGGCATGTCAGATGCTTATACTATGATGACACGATTAAGACAATCGTTTGAGAACCAAGAACAAGTTATTGTTCATAAGGTCTCAATGGAACTGTTCCATGCGCGATTGGATGAGGGGCAAGCTGTTAGCCAACATGTTCTTCAGATGATCGATTTGATCGATCAATTGAGGCAACATAATTTCATTCTGAATGACATTCTTGGTAGGAGTGTCATTCTTGGTTCGCTCCCAGCTTCTTATCGCCAGTTTGTGATGTACTTCAACATGAACGGGATTATCTGCACCTACCAAGAGCTGCATAGGATGTTGCTCACGACGGAAGATGACCTCAAGAATGGAGTACCGACTCACCCTCCGAGACCTACTTCTCTATATGCTTCTTCCTAGACATGGTCAAAGGGAAAGAAGAATAAAGCGAAGAAGAAGAAGGGTCTCGGTCCTCAACCACAGGCAAAGATAGCAAAGCCCAAGAGGGCTTCTGAAGACAAGTGCCATCACTGTAGCAAGGTGAGGCACTGGAAAAGGAACTGTCCTGACTACATTGCCCAGCTAAGGAGGGAGATAACATCTACATCAGGTACATTTATTTTTCCAGTTATTGATTTATCTTTGGCTTGTGAAGCCGTTACATCCAGCTAGATTTTAGATTCTGCTTATCCCATTCACATTTGCAATTCGTTGCAGGTGCTGAAGGAAAGTAGAAGACTGAAGCCTTGAGAGATGCAGTTGCGATTCAGGAGTGGAGACTCTCTGGATGCAGTTGCAGTGGGAGTATGCGAGATCTCATTGTCGAATGGGACACTTTTGTTGAATGACTGTCATTTTGTACCAGAATGTGTAGCTAATATTATATCACTTTTTGTATTGGATACATAAGGCTTTCGCATTAATATTAAGAACTATTCTTTGTATTTATATGATAAAAGTAATATTCAGATCATTTGTTGTCCAAACCAGCATGGTCATTATACATTGCAAACTTCAAAAGATATTTTAAATACTGGAGTTAATAAACGTAGTTTACCTGTAATTAATAATACTGAACTTTGGCATATGCGACTAGGTCATATGGCCGTTAAAAGCCTTACCCAATTGGTTAGGAATGGTTTGATACCAGATCTCACCATTGAATCTTATCCAACTTGTGAATCGTGTATTCAGGGTAAGATGACCAAAGCCCCATTTTCTGGTGTTGGACATCGCGCCACTAATTTACTGGAACTCGTACATTCTGATGTATGTAGTCCACTAAGTCAGACTGCTCACAGTGGTTATTCGTACTTCGTTACCTTTATCGATGATTTGTCACGGTACGACTATGTCTATTTGATGCGACATAAATCGGAAACCTTTGAAAAGTTCAAGGAATTCCAAAATGAAGTAGAAAATTAAACTGGTCAATATATTAAATGTCTTCGATCTGATCGAGGCGGAGAATATATGAGTGTTGAGTTCATTGATTATATGAAGGATAATGAGATTCTCGCTCAATATACTCCTACAGGTACTCCACAGCACAATGGAGTGTCTGAGAGGAGAAATCAGACTTTATTGGATATGGTCCGATCGATGTTGAGTTTCACAGATTTGCCCTATTACTTATGAGGCTACTCTCTTTTAACAGCTGCACATCTTTTGAATAAGATTCCTTCAAAATCTGTTCCTACGACTCCGTATGAGATATGGTTCGGTAGGAGACCAAATCTTAGTTACATTAAGGTTTGGGGTTGTCCTGCCTATGTCAGGGTGACTCAGCAAGATAAGCTTTCGCCTCGAGGGAAAAAGTTTAGGTTTGTCGGATATCCTTCGAATACGAGGGGATATATGTTCTATGATACCGAGCATCGAAATGTGTTCATAGCTCGCTTTGCAAAATTTCTAGAAGTAGAAATTTTGTCAGAAGGTGGTAATCATAGACATGTTGAACTTGATGAAGTCCAACCTGAAAATAACGAACCAACGGAGGAACCTGAAGTTCAAGTAGATGAAGGACCTTCAACACACATACTCCGTAGGTCAGAAAGGGTATCTAAACCTCTTGAACGATTGTATTTTATACAAGAAAAGAGTCTAGATGTTCTCTTAGTTGAAGAGACTGATCCTTTCACATATAGAGAATCGATGTTGGACATCGACTCCGTGAAATGGAAAAGTGCCATGAAATCCGAGATAGACTCAATGTATGAGAATCAAGTTTGGGACTTGGTTCCGCTTCCCGAAGGAATTGTTCCTATCGGTTGTAAATGGGTTTACAAAAGGAAGCGAGGGCCTGATGGTAAAAGGTTACACGCAGCGACCTGGCGTCGACTACGATTAAACCTTTTCACCAGTAGCAATGCTTAAGTCTATTCGGATTTTGCTTTCTATAACTGCGTATCATGACTACGAGATTTGGCAAATGGATGTCAAAACGGCTTTTCTAAATGGATTTCTTGATGAAGAAATCTATATGGAACAGCCGGAAGGTTTTTGCATCCAATGAAAACTCGGGTATGGTATATAAGCTTAAGAAGTCCATTTATGGACTTAAACAAGCTTCACGAAGTTGGAATCTTCGATTTGACGAGATTATTAGATCGTTTGGTTTTCTCAAAAATTCTGAAGAATCCTGTGTGCATCAGAAGGCCAGTGGGAGCATGGTCGTATTTTTAGTCCTATATGTTGATGACATCCTAATCATTGGGAATGATTTAGGTATGTTACAAAGCATCAAAGCGTGCCTCTGTAAGAATTTCTCCATGAAGGACTTGGGAGAAGCTTCCTATGATTTAGGGATAAAACTCTATAGAGATAGACAAAGGAGGCTGATTGGGTTATCACAATCAACTTACATAGATAAGATCTTGGAACAGTATAATTTTGGTAACTGTAAGATAACAAATTTACCGTTCAGACATGGGATTCATCTTTCGAACAAGATGAGTCCACAAATAGAAGATGAGAAGGTTAGAATGTCTAACCAACCTTATGCTTCATGTTTGGGTAGCATAATGTATGTCATGTTATGTACAAGGCCTGATATCAATTTCACTGTTAGCGTAACTAGTCGATATCAGTCCAATCCAGGTAATGACCATTGGATGGCCATTAAACATATCCTGAAGTATCTTAAAGGTACTAAGGATAAGCTAATAATTTATGGAGGAAACGAACTGCAAATTAACGGGTATACAGACTCCGATTTCCAATCGGATCCCGATGATAGAAAGTCTACATCTGGATTCGCATTTACCCTTAACGGAGGTGCAGTTTGATGGAAGAGTTCCAAACATGGATCAACAGCAGATTCCACCACTGAGGCGGAATATATTGCAGCTTCTGAAGCTGCAAAAAAGACTGTGTGGATATAGAATTTTATCACAGAATTGGGAGTTGTCCCAAGTATCGAGAATGAGATTCCGTTATACTGTGACAATACTGGAGCTATTGCGCAAGCAAAGGAACTGAGGGCGCATCAGAAGTCGAAGCATGTGGAACGAAAGTACCACATCATTAGAGAGATTGTGTCGCGAGGGGATATTATCGTGTGCAAGGTACCGAGTGAAGATAATGTAGCAGACCCGCTGACGAAGGCCATACCTCCGAAGTTGTTTGATAAACACGTGGAGTCGATGGGTATTAGATACAATCGTTATTGGCACTAGAGCAAGTGGGAGTTTTTGTTGGGGTTGGTGCTCAGAGCGATAATTCCCGGTTGTATTTTTTTATGAATACTTCTGTAAAACGTTATTATTATGAATAATATATGCAGGTTCCATAATATAATGTATCTTTTAATATGGTAAAGACGAATGACCTTAGAATGACTAGTCATGATGCTGTTGTAAAAGCGTCGCAATGGACATGAGTTGTATCATGACGTTGTCATTCTCAGACAGTTCCTGGTCAAGGTTTACACTACTTGGTCAGTAAAGTAAACCCGTTGAGACCGGTACATGTCGTATACTGGAATATATGATTCCAATGGTTTCTCAATGAACCATAATCTTGGAGACTAGTATAGACATGTAGGTGTTTATAGCGGATAAACATTGAACGACTCACGAAGATTCTTAATGGATGGTACACCAACGTCAATAAGAATCTTATCGGGTTGAGTAGCACTTGTGATTCTTCGACTTGAGATACCACTGTGGGCGCATGAGACATCTTCCACACTTAGATGACAGTCACGTCACCGATCTATTTAGATCAGACATCCGCCTATTCGTTGGGTATGGATAGATCCTCAGGGTTTCCTCTGTGTATCGAGATAGGATCCGTCAGTACTGTGTATCAGAGCATAGGTAGTCCATATGATTAGCAATCAGATAAAAAACCATGGGCCTGTGGTACAATTTAGAAGTTAGTTCTAAATGTTCTTTTTGAGATTGCTAATAGAATAGTCGACTGGATAATCCATATAGAGATTTGACGTTTACATCTATATCTCTAGGATTTATCCGGATACCTGTGACGGAGGAATTATACATTTGCCATGACCTCGACCTGTATGATTCAGTGAGATTATCAGTGATCGTCATAATTTACGGGTGGATAAATTATGGACACGAAATTGGATTTCGTGACGGATATGCCTGAATCTAGAGAGTCTCACTAATGAAACATACTCGTAGAGCACTAGGGCAACATTATAAATAATATTGATTATTTATAAAGTCGTTTAAAGGTTAAACGAAAAATACATGTGTATGGACCCGATAGTCATTTCCTTAATTTTTGTGTATTTGTATTTAATGTTAGATTAATTCAAATACACATTAATTAATAGTCAAATTCAGATATTTGACTAATATCATATATATATATATATATATATATATATATATATATATATATATATATATATATATATGTGTGTGTGTGTTTGATATTTATTGTAAATATATACATATATTAAATATATTTGTATTTAATTGTTAAATGATTAAATTAATTAAAGTATGAATATTTTAAGTTATGATATTTATAATGGCTTGAGTTGCAATTGTTGACTAACTTTAATTCATTAAATGGTTTGATGATTAAAGTTGACAGTTGTAAAGTTAAAATAAATTGTAACAAAAAGCAAATATCTAGATATTATTTGCTAGCAAAATTCGGCGAAGCCATTTTTTGTGCAAGTATATTTTGTTTTTATTCATTTAGGGTTTGCTAACCTAATACACTTTATCACAAACTCCATTAAAGAAAGAAAAAGAAGCTTGAGAGAAAGAAAGGCAAAAACCAAGAAAAGCTTGGAATTTAGTAAGTATTTCCAACCTTCTATTAGAGAGAAAAATATTCCTCTTGTTGTGGGCTTCATCTTGTGATGTTCTTGGGTTTTTCTATTCTTTATTCTTTGTATTTTTGGAGGATAGAAGTTTGATGATAGGGTTATGCATGTATAAAGAACATAGAATGCTTCGAAGGTGTTTACTAGCATTCTTTTGTAAGTTTGAGAAACTTGTTGCTAATCTAGAGTTGTTGACCCACTCTTAAATAACCTAGATTTGTTCTATAGTTGTTTCATTGTGGTGAAGCTTGATTGTAATGGAAGAAACATGATTGAAGTATTGGATTTTGCTAATTTGGTTTAATTTGTTCAATTTGATGAAATTGAGAAAATAGGGTTTAAGACCAATTCCAAATTTGGGGCTTTTCCTTTATGTTGTGTATTTGGATGTGTATATGATACATATTAAATCTTATGTTGATTGGATTTAATTTGCATGTGTTTTGAACACCGGAAGTGCAAAATGCACATCCCCCCTTTGTAAGGCTCTCGGCCTTGGCTAAGAATTGGGTTTGATTTGTTCCAATTTGAATTTGAATGTGTTTGAAATATTAAATTCATATTAGAAATGATTTAGAATCATTCAAAATTTTTGAGCAATTTCGGATTAAAATAACAAAATTTTATGTTTAAGGGCAATTTGGTAAATTCACATAAATTTTGATTTATTGTGTTTTATTTTATAATTTAATTATTGGATAATTAAATAAATAAGTTTATTAATTAATCCGAGAAAAAGTTTTGAAATCGGAAAATTTTGATTTTTCAATATTCCGTTGCGTTACAGTTTTCCGCAATAAAACCTCTTCACCAAGAATCGAGCAAACCGCTTGTCCAGTTTTTTTTTTCAGAAGACGTTGAGGAAATGATGGAGGTGGAGTGATCTGTTCTTTTTCTTTTTCTTTTGCTTCTTTTTCCTCCATCTGTGGAACTGCATCTTTTGGAACTTCTTCAATTGTTGCCTTGATTCCAACATCTTTGTTGATTTCAGTACCGCTTTTCAAGGTAATGGCTTGACATTGCTCCTTCCCTCGGTTCCTTGGATTTGGTTCTGTGTTGCTGGGAAGATTTCCTGGCGGTCTGTAACTCTGAGCATTGGCCAGTTGTCCAATTTGATTTTCCAGTGCTTTGATAGAAGCAGATTGGCTTTGAAACAAAGCATCATATGCTGCTTGTTGGTTTTTGAACATCTCTGCAATCCATTCTTTCATTTCTGGTTATTTTTCAAACTCCTAGCTTTTGTTCTGTTGCTGGAATCCAGGTGGTGGAAAATTCTTTGCCCTGAATTATTGCTCCATGAAAAATTGGGATGATTCATCCACCCTCGGTTGTAGGTGTTGGAATATGGATTGTCCCTCTGTTTGTTGAAATTGTTGACATAATTCACCATCTCTTCAAGTTGGCTTGGTTATGGTGCTCCTCCAAAAAGTGAATTTGTGGCTCCAATGTTGCTTTGAGTGCTGAGAGTCTCCGTGATTTTTCATATCTGATCCAGTTTGGCACTGACTGCTGTATTGGCTCCAACTTTATAAATTCCTGCAATTCTTTGAATTATGCTCCTTTCTGTTGGCCACAAGGAATTGTTGTTGGCCATTTCTTCGATTAGGTCACAGGCTTGATCTTCTCTTTTTGCCATCAAAGCTCCTCCAGCAGCCGCATCAATTGTGGTTCTCATCAGTCTAGAAAGTCCATTATAGAAAGTTTGGACTTGAAGCCATTTTGGAATCTCATGGTGAGGACATTTTCGGAGCAAATCTTTGTACCTTTCCCAAGCTTCATAGAGAGTTTCTGAGTCAATTTGTATAAAGGATGTGATGTCATTCCTCAGTTTTGCTGTTCTGGCTGGTGGAAAGTACTTTGCAAAGAAATTTGGTGGCTAGATTGTTCCTAGTTGTTATGGAACCAGCTGGTAGTGAATGTAGCCAAGTTTTTGCTCTGTCTTTCAAGGAAAATGGAAAAACTCGCAGTCTCATAGCTTCTTCAGCTCTCGGTTGTAATTGAAAGTGCCGCAAACTTCCAGGAAGTTGCTGATGTGGGCATTAGGATCTTCAGTTGCATTCCCCCCAAACTGTAGTGACTGTGAGAATCATCTGAATGCATTTTTGATGTCACATGCATTTGCTGGTAAGGAGGAAGTACAATACAGGAAATAAGGCCATCTACCACAGGAATGGTTCTGTCTCAAATGGGAATTGGTGGTGCAACCTCCAAAGGTTCAGGTTCCATGTTAACGATTGCTTCTTGGCTTTCTCGTGTTTCCCCTCTTAACTGTCTGATAGTTCTTTCAATCTATGGGTCAAGCGGTTGGATTTCAAAGCTTCTGGTTCGTCTCGAAAGTAGGTTTACGAAATTAGGTTTAAGAAAATTCAATATTAAGAAACTATCTAAGGTTGTGAATCTTTCTAATATCTTTTAAAAGATGAAGTGGTTATTTCATGTTTGTGTAATAAATCGGTTTGCTAACCTGGAACACGAAATTATACGAAAGCCTTAGTCGACGGTCAGACGCAAATACCTAGTATAACCCAATTGAACCATATGTCTGTCAACCAAATTACCTGGATTCATTAAGATTAAGTTCCATAAATGTTACCTCCGCCCGACAGGTATATGTCTATCATGTAAGGAAATCTATTAAAGAGTTATCTATCCTCAAGGAAGATCGTGAGCTATTAAGTCTAAGGCTGAAACATGAAAAATAAAATTCCTTTGTCAAGTTTATTTTAGATTACCAGATCAATCTTATTAGTAGCCAGTTAACAAGACGCATTAAGCTAAGAATTAATAAGTAAACTTTTAAATTACTCAAACTATAAAATAACCCATATAAATCGGTGATATTAGATTCATCACAACCCCAGATAACTAACTTAGTTACGACACATAGTTAGGGCTAGTAAAAACTTAAAAGTAAAAGACATAAAATAAAATTCTGAAAAATAAATGCGGTAAAGTAAATACTGAAAAGTAAAATTACAAAAATAAATGCTAGGGTTTAAATGATCTACTTTTACTATTACTATTTTAGATATCTCCCTTAATATAATATATCAATTTATGATGGTATTACCAACCAGACATATAGGCGGTAGCCTGATTGAGTCAAATTAAGTCCAAACAGCCATTAAGGCGGTAATAATATTGTCCATAATCCAGCCATATATGCGGTAAATTACCAACCGACCAACCAGGCGGTATCCTTGCTTAGTCAAATTAAAATCAATTTAATATCACTTACCAACCGGCCAATTATAACGGTATCCTCATTAAGTCAAATTTTAAATAGGAATAATCGTATAATTTAGGGGATTAATCTAAATAACATTAATAAAAGCTTCTACCTCTATCATGTT
>SKCR01009910.1:0-22618 GCA_019454045.1 Zanthoxylum bungeanum
TGATGTATGGAATATGTAACTTTTGAAGGTGTTAAGTATGGTGACTTCTGAATACAGACAAGATGGTAAAGTACGTATGATTGGTTCTGAAAGATCAGATAAAGAGACGAAGAGAAATTTTGACCGGCGTAAACACACAGTATAACGCAAGCGTACGTATCGTTCAAGTAGTATAAAAAATATCGATCCCACGAGGACTTAATACCTAAGCTATTAATTTTATGAGGTCAAATGATTACTAGTATCTAACAGGTTGTTTGATTGATTTGAAATGGCGACGATTCTAATTTTAAAGACAAGTAAATAAAATTGTTCGAAAGTAAGTTTTAAGAAAATTCAATATTAAAAACTATCTAGGGTTGTGAATCTTTTCAATATTATTTAAAGATGAAGTGGTTATCCTATAGTTGGGTAATATATTGATTTATTAACCTAGAACACTAAATTATGTGAAAGCCTCTTCCGATGGTCAATTACAAATACCTAGTATAATCCAATTGAACCATATGTCTATGTCAACCAAATTAACTAGATTCATTAAGATTAAGTTCCAATTAAGGCTACCCCCGCCCGACAGGTATATTCCTATCATGTAAGGAAATCTATTAAAAGAGTTATCTATCCTCAAGGAAGATCGTGGGCTATTGAGTCTAAGGTCTTAAACTTAAAATCCATATGTCTAGTTCATTTTAAGTTTACCTAATCAATTTTATTAATGGCCAGTTAATAAAAAGCATTAAGATTAAGACTCAATAAATAAATCTTTATATTACCCAAACTATAATCTAACTCTTATAAACCAGTGATATTGAAATTTATCACAACCCTAGATAACTAACTTAGTTATGACACATGGCTAGGGCTAGTAAAAACTTAAAAGTAAAAACCATAAAGTAAAAATGCGAAATAGTAAATGCGGTAAAGTAAATACTGAAAAGTAAATAAAATAAAATGCTAAGGTAAAAGGAATTACTTTTACTATTTACTAATTTAGATATCTCCCATAAAATAATATATAAACTTGTGATAGTATTACCAACCAGCCATATAGGCGGTAACCTGATTAATTCAAATTAAGTCCGACCAGCCATAAAGGCGGTATGATTTGTCCATGAACCTGCCATATAGGCGGTAAGAAAATTTAATTATCAACCAGCCATATAGGCGGTATCCTGGATTAGTCAGATTTAAACCAATTTAAATTTAATAACCAACCGACCAATATGGCGGTATCCGTATTAAGTCAAATTTTAAATAGTAAATATATTATATTTAAGGGAGATTAATCTAAATAGTAACAGTAAAAAGAATTACCTTTCACCTTAGCAAGGAGAAGTTACCTCATCATGGTTGAATAGTAAAACTGAAACAGTAAAAACAAGATAATTACTATTACTATTACTATTACAGAAAGTAATTACTATTATAAAATGTAATTAATTACAAAACTTAAATTAAAAGAGATTAGAGAGAGAAACTCCCGATTTTACATCAAAGAAAATGAGAGAGAGAATGTGCAACTAAAAAACTGAAATGGCGGCCTCCTTTTATAGGCAAATTTTGGCCCAGCGTCGCGACGCTGAAAATGCACTAGCGTCGCGACGCTGGAAACAGTTTATGGAGTCCACGCGTACGTTGACCACGCGGCTGTCGGCACAATAATTGGTGACATGTGTCACGCTCTGGTTGACTGGCAATGCGGTCCAATGAAATCGTGCCACGTGTAATCTTGTGAGTGGGTGTGTAAATTCGGTCTAATAGAATGGTGACACGTGGCATGCTCTGATTCGTTGATTATTCGGTCCAAGAGAGAGGCGACACGTGGCACGCGGTTTGGGTGGTCCAATGAGGTGATGACACATGGCATGAGGCGCATGTTAGCAAGGGCGGCGCACGTTAGCAAGATCCGGCGCACGTTAGCAAGATCCGGCGCACGTTAGCAAGTCCAACCTATCAGATTTTGACACGTGGCTGACGGCGCATGTTAGCACATTCGGCACATCCTGGGAGTCGCGCCGCGCAAGGCTTCAGCGTCGCGACGCGGAAAAGACGAAAATATCCCTGTTGACGCATTTTTGTCCTTTTTTGCCCCAAATTGCCTCAAGTGCTTTCCAAACTTTATTTATCTGTAAAATAACAACAAAACACACCAAAACGTTCATAAAACTCGAGAAACAATACAAAACATTAGGCTAAATGAGTGGGAAATAGTGATATAAATACCACTCATCAAATTTCGAGGACGAAATTTTTATAAGGAGGGGAGGATGTAATATCCCGGGTTTTTTCGTATCAGTGCGAGAAAGTTTTCGAATTAAAGTTAAGGATTTAGAACGTGATGGTAATTGAAAATCATGGTTTATGTGTTGGAGAATAGGTGGGAATATTTTTTTAAGTGAAGTTTCGTCGCGTTGGAAAACGCGTGGTTTCGAGAGCCGGTTACGCGATTTCCGTTTTCATCGTTCTACGAGTAAAAGATTCTTGTTTCGGCCATAAAATTTGCAAACGAACTCCGATCGAGCTGATTCTTGAACCAGCGGACTCGTTTTTCCGAGACGAACAACTTTCGTGTTGAACACTTTTCGAGAATCGCATCAGAAGGGCTCCGAATTTGCGATTTTCCAGAAGATTCCAGAATAGGGGCTGATCAGTAATTTTCGCAGGGGCTTATTTGATATTTTCCTGGACAGTATATAAAGCCCTCAAGTTTTCATAAATCAGAATTTTCGCAAAAACAAAACCCAATCCCTCTTTACCCCCCCCCCCCCCCTCGATCCTTCACGCATTTGAGGGTGTGTAAGTCGCGCCGGTGGCCTGACGACCACCGCCGGCCGGCGCGACCACCCAGAGCTGCAGACCCGGCCACCGTGCAGCTGAAGGTGGCCGGCGACGGGGCTGAATCGCCGGCGACAGTGAGAAATGAGGGAGAGAAGACGCGCACGTGAGAAGGTCGATCCCGGCTCGTCGGGTCGTTTCACGAGCCGTGCCACCTACCAAATCGAAGCCCTCGATGAGTACTACGAGTGTGCGGAGTCGATTTCACCGAACAACGGCCGATTGCACGCGAAACGAGGAAGAAAGCCGCGGTGAACAGTAAACCCATGTTGAACAGTAGCTCCTATCGAAATTCCGATCGCACCAGTGCGCTCGTATGGCCGTTGGGAGTCCGAATATGGCCTCAGAATTTCGGTACGACTCTCCGTTTAGAATTTGATATTTCAAAGTGTATTGATTTATATTCGGATGTTTCCGGTAGTTTCGTAGTGTAACGAATTTGCATGAAATGAATTGGATATGTCTTAATATGTTAAAACGATAATGTGGTAGAATCCGGGGAGAAACGGATTAGATTTGCTCGATCCGATAGAATATGTAAGTTTTGGGAAAAATGAGTTTTTGCGTATAAAGATGTATTTTGGTTTTGATAATAGTTATGAGTTATTTTTGATATTACGAACATGTTTGGATAAATCCGGGATGGTTCGGAGGGTTCGAGACCTTTCCGTAGCGTTTGCGGAAACTTTTTCGGAAGATTTTCTAAGAACGCGTAAAATCGGGAATTTAAGTAAACTAGTGGCTTGGAATAGATTGTAGTGATGTTCTAAGATTACTGAAACTGAATGCATTGAAATCGGAGTTGATTTGATCATTTTGAAGAGATTCTGAATTTTATAGTAGTTTGGTCGAGAACTTCGTAAGTCGTGTGTGACGGTTTTTCGTCATCTATTTTGACAGACTTGACTAGGATCTTCGACGCTCGCGAAGCCAGGTAAGTAACTCATGCGATGAGAGCTTAATGTGTGATTTCGTATCTTGATTTTACATATATACATGTATAGATGATTAATATGTTAGGTAAAACAGAAGATAGTTAAGAAGTAGTTTGAGAAGCAGTTCAAGGTTATGTGTAGCTAAGTGAAATGATCATCGCAGGTATGGATTTTGTTATTATCATAATATGAAGTAAGAGGTTTAATGATATTAATGTCTATGCGTATGTATGAATGTACATAAAGGTATGAATCTGTAACGATATGAATTGTGTATGTGAATAAATATGAAAATGTATAAATACATGAGTATGTATTCGTATATGCATATGGTACTAAGATACGTATAGGTTGGATATGTTCAGTTGATAAAGATGTTATATCAGATGTTCCCAGATAAAGATCCTGAATGATTATGTTTGATCGATAAAGGAAAAGCTATGAAAATTATTAAAGGTATGACATTTGAATTTGGTAACAAGAGGTGTATTCATATGTTTGAAACGTATGTTTGTACGTGAGTGTTTGAGTCGTGTTTTGGAATGTTTGTTATGAATGTGCTTATGTATGAAAAGTCGTGTGACAAACTTGGTGTGCCATGATATGTATGTATTGCTTGATTGTATGCCTTGTGATGTATTGGTTGTTAAGTTTGCGTCATGATTAGTTGTATGATGACTGTGTGTATGTACGTATTTGATGGAGCTCGTTGATTATGTGGATAACGAATGCTTATGTGAAATTAATTAATGAATTTGGAAACTAATGTGTGCTAGATGTTATAAAGTGCGTTTGTTAAGCTGTATTGGTATGCATGTATATGTATAAGAACTTTAGAATCATTTTTGGCATGTATATAAGAGAGGTGTGATAAGGTATGTGTAAATGTATATGAATCTCGATTGTTAAGTCATTGTAGTAATGTTGTAATTAAAGGAAGTTAAGAAAGGCTTGATTTGGTATTGAGAAAAGTTTATTTAACATAGCGATTTGATGATATTTCAAAGTTAGACTATTGTGATAAAAGTATAGATATATACGATTTGCTTTGTATGCTTTAGGCGTTAGCTATTAGATTAGCACATATGTTAATATGAAAATGTGAAACTTTGATAAGAGTTAAGAATAAAGAATAATAACAAATTAATAAATTCGAATTTGAAGTAACTTAGTAAATCTGATAAACGGCTGATATATTTGACTTGTTTGTTTGTCATAAATGTTTGACTTGTTTGTTGTATTACTAGCAGGGTTACTTACTGAGTTTTAAAACTCATACCAAACCAGTTTGCCAGTTTTGCAGGTTGACTTGTAGATTGGTCAATCATATCGGCTTTGGAAGTCATTCTCGAGACGTGGATTACCCAAGCGGCAGTCACCCTCGCAAGTGTCTTGGGAAATGTTTTAGAAGATTAGGATATTTGATTTATTATTTTATTTTATCATACTGAGCACGTGGTTTGTATTAATAAATTAAAGTTTTGATTGCATGTGACGTTGTTGGCACGGAGCCCTTGAGTGTTGATAGATGATGTGGGCACAGAGCCCTTAGGTTATGGTTTTGATGAGTTTTATTTGGACCCGAGGTCCTTTTATTGGTTTGATATTTTCTTGGATTGCCTTTGATGCTGGACTGCGATCCAGGTTATCCAGTTTTTAGGACACATCATGCCGAATTTTTCAGTTGATTCAGAGGCTTATGGAGATGGGTCAATCCTGTCTCCTGCCGGTAGCATCCTGCCTCTGGCGGGGTGTTACAAAAAATGACCAGGAGACCTTACACTGGAAAAGGTATAAGAGCCAATCAACCACTTGAGCTAATACATTCAGACGTTTGTAGACCGATGAATGTAAGAGCTGAGGATGTTATGAATGTTAGGGTTTTATAAGGAATTTAGGGTTTCCGCAGCGGATCGCGGAAAACGAATTTTTCCGATTTCAAAATTTTTTCTTGGAACAATTAAAAAACTTATTTATTTAATTAACCAATACTTAAAATATGAAATTTTAACCCAAATAATCATATTTCTTTTAATTACCAAATTACCCCAAACTTTTACAAATTAATTATTTTGGTGTTTAATTATGTCAATTACATATTTAATTGATTCCAAATCAATCCCAAAATAATTTTAACAATTTGCAACTCAAATTCAGAAACTTTCCAGAATTTCCGAAAATATCCAGAATTTTCAGAATTTACGAATCTGCCCAGTTTTTTTAATTAATTACAATTTGGCCTAATTTGTTCAAAACACATCAAGATCAAATCCTATCAATCTGAAATTTGACATACATTAAATTATAACATATATATGAAAAGCCCCAAAATTTGAATGGGTTGAGAACCCTATTCACAAATTACTCAAATTGGGCAATTTACATTAAATTGACAAAATTCAATACTTTAATCTTCCGATTACCACACCAATCAAGTCTCACCATCATGAAATTAATCAAGAACAATTCTAGGTTAATTATGAATGGCTAATTAACTCAAGAATGTCAATTTTAATTTTCTAATTAATTTATTAAGCTTAATTACACTAATAAGCAAATAAATTAATTATACATGCATAACATCCTCAAACAAGCATCCAACAAATTCAATTACAAACTTAAGAGTAGAGAGATTAATCTTAGCAACACAATTGAAGATAAGATTAATAGAAGCAATTTCTATCTTGAAAAAAAAGGAAGAATACTTACATAATTTTTTTTCAAAATAAGCTTTATTCTTTTGATTTTCTTTCAAAAACCTCTCAACTCACTTTGTAAACTTTTGTTGAAAATGTCTAAGTGTTGGAAAAATGAAACAAAACCATTTTTGTATAATTTTCCCAAAATTTCGAAAATCTCACAAAAATTAAATATCTAATAAATTATTTTTGTTTGATTTTAATTGGCACACATTTTGGTTAATAAAGTTAACACTTTAACTTTAATAAAGTGATCAAAATGTGTTCCAATGAAACCATGCCATTTCCAACTTTAATAAAGTTAAAATCATTACAAAAGATATTTAATTTATTAATTAATTTAATTATTTAACAGTTAAATAATTAAATAATAAATATGAAAATCTTAGATATATGTATTATATTTACAATAAATATCTCAAATACATATATTAGAAAGTCTGATCTAAATAGATTGGTGACGTGACTGCCATCTAAGTGTGGAGGATAACTTAGATATCTACAGTGGTAACTCAAGTCAAAGAATCACTATGATCACTCAACCCGAGAAGATTTTTATTGACGTTGGTGTACCATCCATTAAGAATCTTTGGTGAGTCGTTCAGTGTTTATCCGCTATAAACACCTACACGTCTATACGAGTCTCCAAGACTCATGGTTCACTGAGAAACCATCGGAATCCAAGATTCCAATATACGACATGTACCAGTCTCATCAGGTTCACTTTACTGACAATGTAGTGTAAACCTTGACCGGGAACATTCTAAGAATGACAACATCATGATACAACTCAATGTCCGTTGCGACGCTTTTGCAACATTATTATAACTAATCATTCTAAGGTCGGTTACGTCTTTACCATAATAAAGAATAAGTTATATAAAAGAAACTGTTCATTTTATTCATAATAAAATGTTACATAAGTATTTACAAGGAAATACATAATAAAATTGGCTCTAAGAGCACCAACCCTAACAAAATCTCCCATTTGTTCTAGTGCCAATATCGATTGTATCAAATACCCATCGACTCCACATGTTTATCAAATAACTTTGGAGGTATGGCCTTCGTAAGTGGGTCTACTACATTATCTTCACTCGGTACCTTGCACACGATAATGTCCCATCGCGACACAATCTCTCGAATGACGTGGTACTTTCATTCCACATACTTCGACTTCTGATGCGCCCTTGGTTCTTTTGCTCGTGCAATGGCTCCAGTATTATCACAGTATAACGAAATCAGATTCTCGATACTTGGGACTACTCTTAATTCAGTGATAAAGTTCCTAACCCAAACAGCTTCCTTTGTAGCTTCAGAAGCTGCAATATATTCCACCTATGTGGTGGAATCAGCCGTCGACCCCTGTTTGGAACTCTTCCAACAAACTGCACCACCGTTAAGGGTAAACACGAATCCTGATGTAGACTTTCTGTTTTCAGGATCCGATTGGAAAACAAAATTCGTATACCTATTAACTTACAGTTCGTTTCCTCCATAGATAATAAACTTATCCTTAGTACCTTTAAGATACTTGAGAATATGTTTAATGGCCATCCAAGGGTCATTTCCTGGAGGACTGATATCTGCTCGTCACACTAACTGCGAAGTTGATATCAGACCTAGTACATAACATAGCATATATTATGCTACCCAAACACGAAGCATAAGGTTGATTAGACATTCTAATCTTCTCATATTCTGTTTACAGACACATCTTCTTCGAAAGATGTAAGCCATGTCTGAACGGTATGTTTGATATCTTATAGTTACCAAACTTATACCGTTCTAAGATCTTATCTATGTACGTTGATTGGGATAACCCAATAAGCTTCCTTTCTCTATCTCTATAGAGTTTTATGCCTAAGACATAAGAAACTTCACCTGGTCCTTCATGGAGAAATTATTACAGAGGTAAGCTTTGACGTATTGCATCATCCCAATATCATTCCCAATGATAAGGATGTCATCAACATAGAGAATTAAAAATACCACCATACTCCTACTGGCCTTCTTATACACACAGGATTCTTCCGAATTCTTAAGAAAACCAGAAAATTTGATTATCTCGTCGAATCGAAGATTCCAACTTCGTGAAGCCTGTTTAAGTCCATAAATGGACTTCTTCAGCTTGCATACCATGCCCGAGTTCTCGCTGGATGCAAAACCCTCCAGTTGTTCCATATAAATTTCTTCATCACGAATTCCATTTAGAAAAGCCATTTTGACATCCATTTGCCAAATCTCATAATCATGATACGCATCAATTGACAACAAAATCCTGATGGAATTTAGCATTGCAATTGGAGAAAAAGATTCATCGTAGTTGACCGGTGCGTAATCACACGCGTATAACGCAAGTGCACGTATCGTTCAAGTATTATAAAAAGTATCGATCCCACGAGGACTTAATACCTAATCTATTAATTTTATGAGGTCAAATGATTACTAATATTTAACAGGTTGATTTATTTATTTGAAATGATTATTATTCTAAATTTAAAAAAATAAGTAAATAAAATTACACGAAAGCAGGTTTAAGAAAATTCAATACTAAGAAACTATCTAGGGTTGTGAATCTTCCAATATCATTTTAAAGATGAAATGGTTATTTCATGTTTGTGTAATATATCGGTTTACTAACCTGGAACACTAAATTATGCGAAAGCCTCTGTCGATGGTCAGACGTAAATACCCAGTATAACCCAATTGAACCATATGTCTATGTCAACCAAATTACCTGGATTCATTAAGATTAAGTTCCAATAAAGGTTACCCCCGCCCGACAGGTATATGTCTATCATGTAAGGAAATCTATTAAAGAGTTATCTATCCTCAAGGAAGATCGTGAGCTATTAAGTCTAAGGTTGTAACCTAAAATTCCTTTGTCAAGTTTATTTTAGATTTACCAGATCAATCTTATTAATGGCCAGTTAATAAGACGCATTAAGCTTAAGACTTAATAAGTAAACCTTTAAATTACCCAAACTATAATTTTACCCCTTATAAATCGGTGATATTGGATTTCATCACAACCTCAGATAACTGGCTTAGTTACGACATATATTTACGGGTAGTAAAAAAACTTAAATAAAATAAAAGACATAAAGTAAAATACTGAAAAGTAAATGCTGAAAGTAAATTGCTGAAAAGTAAATAAAGTAAAAGTACAATAAAAGACAATGCTGAGGTAAAATGATCCACTTTTATTACTTCTATTTTAGATATCTCCCTTAATATAATATATTAACTTTGCATGATAATTACCAACCAGCCATATAGGCGGTATCCAGATTAAGTCAAATTAATAATTAATTACCAACCGACCAATCAGGCAGTATCCAATTTAGTTAGGTTAAAACCAATTTAAATAATTACCAACCGACCAATATGACGGTATCCTCGTTAAATCAGGTTTTAACTAGTTTATATATTATAATTAAGGAGATTAATCTAAATATTAGTAATAAAAGTTTTATCTTTTACCCCAGCAAAGGGGAGTTACCTCCTCATTACTGAAAAGTAAAAACTGAAAATTAAAGAAAGAAAAGTATTATGCGTAAAAGTAAATTGCGGAAAGTAAAAACTGAAAAGTAAAGAAAATAAAGTGCGAAAGCGTAAATTAATTACTGAAAGCTGTAAATAAACAAACAAGATACAATCTTCTTAGTATTCTTAAGGAATTCCTTAGAAGAAAGTATGAATTTAGAAATGAAATGGCTTGGTATTTATAGGTAAAATTTACCTCCATCAAATCATCCATCAAATGCTCCACCTAATCCATTATTAATTACTCCACTAATTGCTTATCATGTTTGGTGGTGATTTGATAATTTTTATTATTTATTTATTAATTTTTTTTTTTGCTTTGAAAATGATTGAAAATGACTTTAATTATTACACACAACACACTTCTGGATGGTTCATCAATTTTGGGTATGAAATCTTCAGAAATCGAAATTATTTTATCTTTCAGAGTTGTAGATTTTTGAGTCTTCTTTAATCTGGAACTTGAATCAGCTCAATCCGATAACGGAGTAAAAAGTTATGCCCAAAATACGACAGATGCACAAAACTGAAATTTCCAAAACTGCACTTCGTTAAAACGCCCTTTCAAGTTTCCAATCTCCAAAATTAATATGTCAAGTCCAATTTTTACCCTTATTTTCATCATAAATGATTTCATTGTGTCCCAATATTATTTTATCTGTAAAAAAAACTAAAACACATCAAAACGTTCATCAAACCCGAGAAACTAAACAAAATATTAAGTAAAAGGGGCGGTAAATATTGATATATTTTCCGCTCATCAGTAGTCGACACCAGGTTGCTGCGAGTAACCTTTAGCTACCAGTCGGGCCTTAAAGGTTTCAACCTTTCCATCGGGCCCTCGTTTGCTCTTGTAAATCCATTTACAACCGATAGGAACAATTCCTTCTGGAAACGGAACCAAGTTCCAAACTTGATTCTCATGCATTGAGTCCGTCTTGAATTTCATGGCGTCTTGCCACTTCACGGAGTCGATGTCCAACATCGATTCTCTATAGGTAAAAGGGTCAATCTCTTCAACTAAGAGAACATCGAGACTATTTTCTTGTATCAAATACAAGCGTTCATGAGGTCTAGATACCCTTTGTGACTTACAAAGTGTGTGTGTTGAAGGTTCTCCATCTTCTTGAACTACATGTTCCTCCATTAGTTCGTTGGTTCCAGGTTGTACTTCATCAAGTTCAACTTGTCTATGATCACCAACTTCAGCCAAAAATTCTATTTCTAGAACTTAACGAAGCGAGCTACGAACACATTTCGATGCTCGATATCATAGAACAAATATCCTTTCGTATATGAAGGATATCCAACAAACCTAAACTTCTACCCTCGAGGCAAAAACTTATCTTGCTGAGCCATCTTGACGTATGCAGGACACCCCCAAATCTTAATATAACTAAGATTCATTTTCCTACCGGTCCATATCTCATACGGAGTCGTAGGAACTGCCTTGGAAGGAATCTTGTTCAAAAGATGTGCGGCAGTTAAAAGAGCATAACCCCATAAGTAATAGGGTAAATCTGTATAACTCAACATCGATCAGACCATATCCAATAAAGTCTGATTTCTCCTCGCTGACACTCCATTGTGCTGCGGAGTACTGAGAGGAGTATATTGAGTGAGAATCCCATTCTCTTTTAAATAATCAGTGAACTCTCCACTCATATATTCACCGCCTCGATCAAATCGAAGGCATTTAATATATTGACCAGTTTGTTTTTCAACTTCATTTCGGAATTCTTTGAACTTTTCAAAGGTTTCCGATTTATGTCTCATCAAATAGACATAACCGTATTGTGACAGATCATCGGTAAATGTGACGAAGTAAAAAAACCACTGTGAGCAGTTTGACTTAAGGTACCACATACATCAGAATGTACGAGTTCCAATAAGTCAGTGGCTCGGTGTCCAACACCCAAAAATGGGGCTTTGGTCATTTTACCCCGAATATAAGATTCGCAAGTTGGATAAGGTTCAATGGTGAGATCATGTATCAAACCATTCTTAACCAATTGGGTTAGGCGTTTCACGCCTATATGACCTAACCGCATATGCCAAAGTTCAGTATTATTTATATCAGATTATTTACGTTTATTTATTCCATTATTAAGAATATCTTATGAGGTACGCAATATGTAATGACCATGCTCGTTTGGACAAAAAAAGATCTGAATATTATTAATATCATATAAATATAAAGAACGATTCTTAATATTTACATTATAACCTTCAGTATCTAATACAAAAAGGGAGATAATATTCGCCACACATCCTGGCACAAAATAGCATTCATTTAACAAAAGTCTCCCACTGGGTAAGGAAATCTCACATACGCCCACTGCAACTGCATCCAGAGAGTCGTCACTCCCAAATCGCAACTGAATCTCCCCAGATTTCAGCCGTCTACTTCCCGTCAGCACCTGCAACGTATTGCAAATGTGAATGGGACAAGTAGAATCCAAAATCCAATTAGATGCATAGCTTCACAAGCCAATGAGATATTGATAATAGGAAAAATAAAGTATCTGATGTCGATGCTCTCTCCTTCCTTAGTTGTGCAAGATAGTCCGGGCAGTTGCATTTCCAGTGCCCAACTTTCTGGCAGTGGTGGTACTTGTCTTCAGAAGCTCTCTTGGGCTTTGCTATCTTACCTTGCGGAGGAACGTTGAAACCCTTCTTTTTCTTTCCTTTTGACTTATTCCCCTTCGTCTTGGATTCGAAAGAAGCGGAAAGTGAATTGGGTTTCGGAAGGCAAGTCGAAACTCTCTTCCTTAAATCTTCCTTTGCTGTGAGAAGCATCTTATGCAACTCACGGTAAGAACAGTGAATCCCATTCATGTTAAAGTACATGACGAACTGGTGATATGAAGCCGGGAGTGAACCGAGAATGACACTACGACCAAGAGTTTCATTGAGAGGGAAATCATATCGCCTCAACTGCTCGATCAAATCGATCAAGTGAAGCATATGCGGGCTCACAGCCTGCCACTCATCAAGTTTAGAATGTAACAGTTCCATCGAAACTCTATGAACCATGACCTATTCCTGGTTCATGAACGATTCACGAAGTTGTGTCATCATTCTATATGCATCATGCATCTCAAAATAAGTCTTCTTAAGCTCAAAAGAAAGAGAACTCAAGATGAATGATTTAACCCTTAAATCATCATCCTTCCATCGCTGGAAAGTCTCATGTTTTTCTGGAGATGCATCAGGTGATATAGCAAGCGGTAATGGACCTTCCAAAATGTACCCCAGCTTCTCGGAATTGAGGACAATCCTCAATCCTCAAGTACATATCCCAATCCGCAAAGTTTTCTGCGCCTTTTAGCTTGTTCGTATCAAGCATACGAGCAAAAGGATTGGTTGGAGGTGCCGTCATTGCAAATCTATCAAATAGACAGCGAATCAACGTAAGCAGATAAACAGATAAAAGATAATAACAGTTTCATAATATATCATAAAGCATTAACTAGATCATGGATTTTTAATCTAAAAATGCCTCTCCCACTATTTCATGCAATACTGTAATCCCCAAACAAAATACAAAACATGCGATAATCAAATCATAACATAATAGTGAAATATGGAACCCATGAATATATTTCAGCTCACAGCTTTGGCACGTTCTCGCCTACGTATATTCATTTTGATAGACAACTCATTGTCAATCACTTAATAGTGACTCCTGGGTTTTCGGTCCTAGTCGTTTCTGTTGTGACAGCTTTGACACATTCACAAGGAGGTGTACCAAGGTCAAACTTGTCAATGATGAATTCAAGATAATTGCGAAACCCTGACAGCTTTGGCATGTTCAGGATTCCGCTTTCACTTGAATTCACCTAATATCAAATATATCCAGTACATATAAAATTTCTACCGTCCATATCCTCACAGATTTGGCACGTTCTTGGATATAGTCGCAGAAAATTTATCGATAAGCGGTATTGACAAGACAGACTGATTAATATGCATCAAATACATATTAAATTAGAAACCTTATTTTAAATAGGGATTTTCCGCTAAAGATGCTTTTAATTTATTTAATCAAATTAAATAAACGCATGCTTGCATTAAAGTCAATATTGAATTTTAAATGCATAATCATATATCGGGGTTCCAGAATCAGACTCGCTCTGATACCATTTTTGTTGGGGTTTTATAAGGAATTACGGGTTTGCGCAGCGGAGCGCGAAAAACGAATTTTTCCGATTTCAAAATTGTTTCTTGGAACAACTAAATAAACTTATTTATTTAATTAACCAATACTTAAAATATGAAATTTTAACCCAAGGAATCATATTTCTTTTAATTACCAAATTACCCCAAACTTTTACAAATGAATTATTTTGGTGTTTAATTATGTCAATTACATATTTAATTGATTCCAAATCAATCCCAAAATAATTTTTTCAATTTTCAACTCAAATCCAGAAACTTTCCAGAATTTCGGAAAATGCCCAGAATTTTCAGAATTTACGAATCTGCCCAAATTTTTTAATTAATTACAATTTGGTCCAATTTGTTCAAAACACATCAAGATCAAATCCAATCAATCGCAAATTTGACATACATCAAATTATAACATATATATGAAAAGCCCCAAAATTTGAATGGGTTAAGAATCCTAATTTCACAAATTACTCAAATTTTGCAATTTACATTAAATTGACAAAATTCAATACTTTAATCTTCCAATTACCACACCAATCAAGTCTCACCATCATGAAATTACTCAAGAACAATTCTAGGTTAATTATGAATGGCTAATTAACTCTTGAATGACAACTTTAATTTTCTAATTAATTTTCTAATCCTCAAACAAGCATCCAAAAAATTCAATTACAAACTTAAGAGTAGATAGATTAATCTTAGAAACACAATTGAAGATAATATTAATAGAAACAATTTCTATCTTGAAAAAAATGGAAGAATACTTACATAATTTTTTTTCAAAATAAGCTTTATTCATTTGATTTTCTTTCAAAAACCTCTCAACTCACATTGTAAAATTTTGTTGAAAATGTCTAAGTGTTCGAAAAATGAAACAAAATCATTTTGTATAATTTTCCTAAAATTTCGAAAATCTCACAAAAATTAAATATCTAATACATTATTTTTGTTTGATTTTAATTGGCACACATTTTGGTTAATAAAGTTAACACTTTAACTTTAATAAAGTGATCAAAATATGTTCCAATGAAACCATGTCATTTCCAACTTTAATAAAGTTAAAATCATTACAAAAGATATTTAATTTATTAATTAATTTAATTATTTAACAATTAAATAATTAAATAATAAATATAAATATCTTAGATATATGTATTATATTTACAATAAATATCTCAAATACATATATTAATGATATATGTTAAATATCACAAATTGATATTTAATTAATGTGTATTTAATAATATCAAATATTAAATACAAATACACATTAATTCGGAAATGACCGTTAAGTCCCGATTGCATGTATTTTTCGTTTAACCGTTAAACGAGTTATAAATAATCAGTATTATTCATGACAGTTGCCCTAGTACTCTACGAGTATATTTCATTAGTGAGACTCTCTACATTCAGGCATATCCATCACGAAATCAAATTTCGTGTCCATAATTCACCCACCCGTAAATTATGACGAACACAGATAAACTCATTGAATCATATAGGTCGAGGTCACTGCATACGTATAATCCCTCTGTCACAGGTATCCGAATTAATCCAGAGATATAGATACAAACGTCAAATCTCTATAGATTTAATCACGTCGACGTTTCTATTAGAAATCTCTCAAAAAAACATTTAGAACTAATTTCTACAGTGTACCACGGGCCCATGGATTTAACATATTGCTAATTCCGTATTGAATACCTATGCTCTGTACACAGATTTGACGGATCCTATCTTGATACACACAGGATATCATGAGCATCAGTCCACACCCAACGAACAAGCGGAGGTCTGATCTAAATAGATCGATGACGTGACTGCCATTTAAGAGTGGAGGATAACTCAGATATCTACAGTGGTAACTCAAGTCAAAGAGTCACTATGCTCACTCAACCCGAGAAGATTCTTATTGACGTTGGTGTACCATCCATTAAGAATTTTCGGTGAGTCATTCAATATTTATCCGCTATAAACACCTACACGTCTATACGAGTCTCCAAGACTCATAGTTCATTGAGAAATCATCAGAATCCAAGATTCCAATATACGACATGTACCAGTCTCAACGGCTTCACTTTACTGACCAAGTAGTGTAAACCTTGACCGGGAACATTCTAAGAATGAAAACGTCATGATATAACTTAATGTCAGTTGAGACACTTTTGCAACAGTGTCATAACTAATCATTCTAAGGTCGATTATGTATTTACCATATTAAAGAAGAAGTTATATAAAAGAAATTGTTCATTTTATTCATAATAAAATGTTACATAAGTATTTACAAGGAAATACATAATAAAGTGGCGCTCAGAGCACCAACCCTAACAAAATCTCACACTTGCTCTAGTGCCAAAATTGATTGTATCTAATACCCATCGACTCCACATATTTATCAAATAACTTCGGAGGTATGGCTTTTGTAAGCGTGTCTACTACATTATCTCCACTCGGTACCTTGCACACGACAATGTCCTCTCGCGACACAATCTTTCGAATGACGAGGTACTTTCGTTCCACATGCTTCGACTTCTGATGCGCCCTTGGTTCTTTTGCTTGTACAATGGCTCCAGTATTATCACAGTATAACGAAATCAGATTCTCGATACTTGGGACTACTCTTAATTCTGTGATAAAGTTCCTAACCCAAACAACTGTCGACCCCTGTTTGGAATATCAGTGTTATCTGAAAATGGTCCATGAGGTATGTAGCTCTGATTTTCTGTTAATTGTCTCATCTGATCTGTCAGTCTCTGAATGAATTCTGATTGTCTCTGAATACTTTCAAATTGATTCTGGAATGTTTCAAGCATTGTATCCAACTTTTCGTCTTGTTTATTGACCCAATCTTTGAGCATGTCAATCATCTGATCTTCCTCTGATGGTTCTGATTATTGATGAAGATCGTAGGTAGATGGTGGATAAGATGAAAAATATGATGGTTCTCCGTACCTTGAATGATTCTGATAATTCTGCCACTCTGAAAAGTATATGCATTGATCGCTCGAGTGGTTACCATCACAAATTACACATCTCCACATTTCATTCTGATGAGAAAATATAGTATTGCTTGATTCTGACATCCACTGATAGTTGTTGGGCTGGTCAACAGGCCTCAGAAAATCGGACTGTTGCTCAAAGATTTGGGGTGTATCTTCTAATAAAGCTTGTGATCTCTCAATCTCCCAATAATGTTCCATTTTTCAATCACCTGAAAACAAAAGAAAGAAATAAAAATTACAGATAAAAATAAAGAAAATTAGATACAAGTAAATTAGATGGCTTCAAAATTAATAACTCAAGAAAAATAAGTCCCCGACAACGGCGCAAAAAACTTGACCGCGTAAACACACACGTATAACGTAAGCGTACGTATCGTTCAAGTAGTATAAAAATATTGATCCCATGAGGACTTAATTCCTACTGTTGTTATTAATTATTGATACTATTTATTTACAGATATCTAATTGAGGGAGAAGAGAATGATTGCTTGATTGATTTGGTTGATTGTAGATTTGCTAAATAAATAAATAAATAAAAAGACAAAAGAAAATACTAAGGAAAATAACAAAAGACACAAAGATCTAGGGTTGTGAATGTTTATAATATCTTTTAAAAGATGAAATGATTATTTTATGTTTGTGTAATAAATCGATTTACTAACCTGGATCACGAAATTATGCGAAAGCCTCTGTCGATGGTCAGACGCAAATACCCAGTTTAACCCAATTGAACCATATGTCTATGTCAACCAAATTATCTGGATTCATTAAGTTTAAGTTCCAATTATGGCTACCCCCGCCCGACAGGTATATGTCTATCCTGTAAGGAAATCTATTAGAGGGTTATCTATCCTCAAGGAAGATCGTGGGCTATTAAGTCTAAGTCTGAAACCTAAAATTCCTATGTCTAGTTCATTTTAGATTTACCACATCAATCTTATTGGTGATCAGACAACAAGAAGCATTAAGCTTAAGACTTAATAAGTAAACCTTTAAATTACCCAAACTATAAAATAACCCCTTATAAACCGGTGATATTAGAAATCATCACAACCCCAGATAACTAACACATAACTAGGGCTACTAAAAACTTAAAAGTAAAAGACATAAAGTAAAAATGCTGAAAAGTAAAAGACATAAAGTAAAAGCTGAAAAGTAAATTTCAATAAAATAAAATGCTAAGGTAAAAGGATCAATTTTTACTATTTACAATTTAGATATCTCCCTTAATATAATATATTAACTTGTGATTATTTAACCAACCAGCCATATAGGCGGTAACCTGATTAAGTCAAATTAAGTCCAACCAGCCATAAATGCGGAACCAAAATAAACTTGCCATATAGGCGGTAAGAAAATTTAATTACCAACCGACCAATCTGGCGGTATCCTTGATTAGTCAGGTTTAAACCAGATTAAAATGAATTACCAACCAACCAATCTGGCGGTATCTTTATTAAGTCAATATTTTAAATAATGAATATATTATTTTTAAGGGAGATTAATCTAAGTAGTAACAGTAAAAGAATTACCTTTCACCCTAGTTGGGGAAGTTACCTCCTCATGGTGAATAGTAAAAACTGTAAGAAATAAGAAAGTAAATTACTATTATTACAAAACGTAATTAAAATTATTTACAAAACTAAAAAGTAAAAGAAACTAGACAGAAAACTCCTTATTTACATCAGAGAAATTAGAGAGGAATGTACCTCTAAAACTGAAACATCGAGCTGAATTTATAGGCCTCGGTAGGCTCTGGGCGTCGCGACGCCAAGGCCTTTGGCATCGCGACGCCAGCTTCTTTTGGTCGTGGCATGTTGAGGTGATGACACGTGGTGATTCTGGATAAGGTGATAAAGTGACACGTGGCAAGGTGGTTGGAGCTCAATTATTGTGACACGTGGCGGCTTCTGATTGGTCGGCTCAGATTCTTATCCGCCACGTGTCAATTTCGGATAAGTGAGCCAATAATTGATGCTGACATGGCGTTGATGTGGCGACACATGGCAAAGTAACTGTCGGCACCATAGAATTGCGACACGTGGCACTTCGTGATTGGCTGATGATGACGTGGCGGTGAGGTGGCACTTTGACTTGGTCAACAGGTGATGTGGATGATGATATGGCATTGACGTGGAGTGACACATGGCGACATGTGGCGATGGCGATTTTCGGCACCGTAGGATGATGACACGTGGCACGGCGCATGTTAGCAGATCGGCTGTGATGGTGACACGTGGCACGGCGCACGTTAGCAAAGTCAAATTTTCTTAGATTCTGACTTGTGGACCCAGCGCACGTTAGCACTGTTCGGCGCACGTTAGGCATCGCGACGCCAAGGGCTTACGCGTCGCGACGCGGACAAATTACAAAAATGCCTTTTTTTCCAATTTTCACTGTTTTACTCCAAATCACCTCCAGAATGTCCTGAAACTTTATTTATCTACAAAATAACACAAAACACATCAAAATATTCACAAAACTAAAAAAACTATACAAAATATTAGGTTAAATGAGTGGGAAATAGTGATAGATTTACCACTCATCAGTTTGTATCTAAGACTCCCTTAGAGTTGTGGAGTGGTCGTAAAGCTAGTTTATGCCATTTCCGCATATGGCGGTGTCCAACACATTTGCTGAAGAATAAGACTACAAAGTTGGAGCCACGTTCTCAGGTGTGCCTATTTGTAGGCTCTCCTAGGGAGATTAGGGGTGGGTTTTTTTATAATCCGGAAGATATTAAAGTATTTGTATCAACAAATGTTACGTTTCTTGAGGAGGAAAGAGTTCAAACCTCAAAGAAAAGTGTTACTCAAGGAGTTACTTGCTGGTTCGACCAACACACCATCGTAAATAATAGTTGACAGAAACACAGCACCTTCGATATCTGAGCGTCAGATGCAAGTATGTTAGAATGATCTGCCACCTAAACGTAAAGGGAGGGTTGTACGATAACTTGATCGCTATCTAGGAGTTGAAGAGGCACAAGTTGTCGCATCCAGTGATGGTGTATATGATCCATTAACCTATCATAATACAATAGATGATTCTGATAAAGAGGAATGACTCAAAGTCATGAATCTTGAGATGGAGTCGATGTACTCCAACTCACTTTGGGAACTTATAGAATAACCTAATGGGGTAAAACTCATAGGTTACAAGTAGAGCTATAAGAGAAGGAGAGGAGAAGATGGGAAGGTACAGACCTTCAAGGCTAAGCAAGTGGCCAAGGGTTATACCCAGAAAAAGAAAGTCGACTATGAGGAAAATTTCTCACCAGTAGCCATGCTTAAATCCATCCGCACTCTTCTTTCCATCGTCGCATATTATGACAATAAGATTTGGTAAATGGACGTCGAGACTGCATTCTAGAATAGCAATCTTATTGGGTGTATCTATATGGTACAACCAGAGTGGTTCATATCCCAAGGTCAAGAGCAAAAGGTTTGCAAGGTACAAATGTCTATTTATGGACTTAAGCATGCATCTCGATCTTGGAACATAAGATTTGATACCACGATCAAGTCTTATAATTTTAAGCGAATATCGATGAGCCTTGTGTATACAAGCGCGTCATTTATGGAAATGTGATTTTTCTCATTTTGTACGTCGATGATATTTTACTAATTCGGAATGATGTAAAAATATCGGACGTGAAATACTGGCTAGCTAACTAATTTCAAATGAAAGATTTGGGAGAGGCTAGTTATGTACTTGGGATCCAGATTCTTGGGGATCGTAAGAGACGACTGTTTATTATATCTCAGTCATCCTATATCAACAAGATCCTTGTGCTATTTCGGATACAAAATTCCAAGAAAGGAAATTTTCCTAACTGACATGGAATTCATTTGTCAAAGGAACAATCTCCTAAGACACCTCAAAGAGTTGAGGAAATGAGACATATCTCATATGCCTCAACAATTGGTAGTCTTATGTATACTACGTTATGCATGAGATCAGATATCTGTTTTGCAGTGAGAGTAGTCAGTAGGTTTAGTCTAACTCGGGATTAGATCATTATGGGGCTATGAAACTTATTCTCAAGTATCTTAAGAGAATGAGAAATTATATGCATGTATATTCTAGCGAGGGATATACAGACTCTGATTTTCAGGGTGTTGATTCTAAGAAATCAACATCTAGATCAGTGTCTACCTTAGGTGATATGGCCATTATGTGGAGGATCATAAAGTAATCTTGTATTGTTGACTCCACCATGAAGGTTGAGTATGTAACAGATTATGAAACAGCTAAAGAAGCAGTCTGGCTTTAGAAACTCTTGGGAGATCCGGAAGTTGTTCCAGATATAGATAAACCACTCACACTTATTGCGATAATAGTGGTGCAGTGGCAAATTCCAAAGAACCAAGAAGCATATAGAGAGAAAACATCATCTCATCAAGGAGATAGTACAGAGAGAAGATGTTTCTGTCACGAAGATTGCATCCGGAGAGAATCTGGCTGATCCGTTTGCAAAGACCTTGTCAGTTAAAGTGTTTGAAGGTCACCTAGAGGGTCTAGGATTACGTGACTTGTCCCATTTTCTCTGGTGCAAGTGGGAGATTTTTGGGATATATGTCTAGAGCTTCATGTAATATAAACAGAACTATTTATTATAAAATAAAATATGCATTATTCATTTATCAAATGTTTTGATTTAAATTACATATTGTAAATTATCTTATTTATCATTGATTACTTATGTGCCTTCAGACGTAGTGTATGTGTGTCATACAAAAGAGAATTTAAGTCTAAAGTAAGTAATCTAAAATAGTTCATAGAAAGCAAACAAAGCGGGTACTTTGTTTGTGGTTTATCTATAGCTGCGGTTCATTCTATAATTGTATCGCGACCTTGACCCGGGATCGTCCATGTGGTGACATAAGAATGGAGACACCTTATATGATGTCATCATATAGGACTAGACCTAGATAGAAATAAATTTCTTATAATATCTATTAAATAAGGAAATTCATTTTAATATGCTAGATGGTCATATATGGATTGATTTGAATCCTGAGTATACTGTGAACTCCTGCATGACAGACCATGTCCTTTGATTTGCAAAGGTGAGGTTGGTGTGGACATTTTATATAGATATGAAATTCACTTCTTCTTGCGAGAAGTAGAGGAGTATATTTTTTAAGGGTTGATTCGGTACTTGAATGATTAGAGCGCTCAAGTCTATCTATTATGAATAGAAAGATTAATATTCATAATGGTTATGAATAAATCTTTCATTAGAGAATAAATGGTACTTAAGGTTAAAAATAATTTGAGGGGTATAACAGATATTATGATCCAGATTTAATTATGAGATACTCGTGAAGGGCCAATCCGTATGTAATGATTATATCGATGGACACCGATGTAGTTCGGCTTATAATATTTATCTACGTCAACAAGAGTGCATCTTCAAGTT
>SKCR01009911.1:0-23070 GCA_019454045.1 Zanthoxylum bungeanum
TTTGTGTATATAATGTGATTTCGTGTGTTTTATTTCTGTGTGTTTAATTTTTGCAGGTAAAGTCATTTCACGATGGAAGAAGCTATCGTAAATCTTCACAAGTAATTTCCTTCTCTCCCTCAAAAATCTCTGACGAAAGTCTACAAAGCTCGCTTGGAACGAATGAGACTACTGATGATAAAAGGTATTCCTACTGACATTCGTTGGATTATTGAAGCACGAGTCCGATTGACAGGTGAGTCTTCTGACTCTTTTATTTCACATTTGTCTGGTTTAGGAAGAAGCACATATGCTAAAAAGAGGAGAGCTAAAAGAATGAGTGTATACTATAAATGTGCTCATATGTTTTGTGATACTCGTTGTCGTTCTTTAGGAATGGTGTCTGATAACCGTGAAGATAAGATAAATTTGATTATGGATGGCTTGAGTAAGGAGTCTTTGGATGACATATCTAAGACTCTTGAGACGCATCCCAGTGGATATGTGTATCACGAAATTCACGTGTTATATACACAAATCCAAAAAGAAAGACAACGGTTAAGTCTCGGGAATCTGACTCAAAAAGACCCCGTTTGCCAATTTTTAAGAAAATTGGATGGGAAGCTTGTCCCTGACGCATAGACGTCAATCAAGCCGTAAATTATTATAAATATTATATCTCTTTGTCTTTTCCTAATAATTGTGATTTATTTTGTTATTTTCTTTTATTTTCTCCGACAGGATCCAGACCGTTTTGACCTTTCATGATTTATTGTTTTGCTACTAATCTTCATTTGGAAGATACTAGTGCTATTGTTACTCACCGTTTTTCAGGTTCTATAAATGCAACTCATAATTGCACTCTTGAAGACATCCAGAGCTAAGAAAGACATACATAAAATGGAAGCTACTTCAAGAAGACGAGTTGAAAATATCTGTGTGTTTTGCGGTACTAGTGTTGGTACTAAGTCACAATACATAGAGGCAGCACAAGAATTGGGTCGAGTCATAGTTGAGAAGAATATGCACTTAGTATATGGTGGAGGTAATCTTGGACTAATGGGGATCGTTTCAAAGGCCGTACAGGAATGAGGCAGTCCAATTCTGGGAATCATCCCTAAACCTTTGGCGGAAGCAAATCTGATAGGACCATCAAACGGAGAGGAACTGATCGTGCCATGAATGTCTGAATGACTGGTGGAAATGATTAACCGTGCTGATGATTTTATTGCTTTGTCAGGAGGGATGGGCACGTTGGAGGGGATTTTTACAGTGCTATCTTGACGAACTTAAACATGCACCAGAAACCGATTGGACTATTTAACGCTGATGGATTTTATGATTTTCTTTGTGCATTTCTTGATGATGCCCGGAGAAATGGGTTCGTGTCAAAACCGCTGAAAGAACTCCTCTTCACTGCTAAAACTGTCCCAGATTTAATTGACCAAATCTTAGCCTATGAACCATAAATTGACCCTATCCTTTCCAAGATAAAATGGTCCAAGACGATCGTGGTAAGAAGCGTCGGATAAATCTGGATCTCAACCTTTAATTTCCTTTCTAGATGTAGAATTTCAGCTAACCAGGTACTATCTTCTCAACTTTTCTTCAACTTTTTAAGACATTAGGGACAATGTCTCATTTAGGTTTGGGGGAGGGGAATAGTTGTCTAGTATCTTGTTTTCGTATAATTATTTTTATTTTAAGGAGTTTCCACTCCTGAGAAGTATCTCAACCTATTTCGGAACAAGTAAATTTTTGTTTATTTCCTTTTGAATTATTTAATTTGTGAATTCTCCATAAAACTGATTAAAATGGATCTTCATATGCTCAGTTGACAGATATTATCAACATACATGGTAACATACGAACATGAGTAGTAATTGACGAGTTTGTAATATTCAGTGCTCTAGTTTAATTGGAGGAAGCATCTAAAAAAAAGCGATGGGATAAAAAAAACGTATGAGATCCGAGTTATTAAGTCTGTAGGGGTGTTTTAACACCTAGTGCCCTAAAACCAACTGGTTTGGGAGTCACTGGCCCAAAGCTTGCTACATGGATCAAAGATGTTAGAAAAAATATATATTTATCTGAAGTCTGAGTAATTAAGTCTGTAGGGGTGTCTTAACACCTGGTGCCCTAAAGCCAACTGGTTTGGGAGTCACTGGCCTAAAGCTCGCTACATGGATGAAAGATATTGTATATAAATAATAAAAAAAATCAGAAAAATCAGAAAAATATTCCATTGCTTAAAAAAAGGTGTGAATTCTGATATAACTTTAGGACAAAAATATTACTCTTTTTTCAACTACACCTATGACTATTGTGGGCAAAATGAGTTGATTAATATTTTGTTGGCTGTGTATATGGAGAATGGTAAAAATAATCGGAGAATTTACTTATTCGGTAATTAAGAAAGAAAGAAAACAACTCTAAACTTGGATAAGAAGTTTCACATGGTTAGTCACTAACTACTTTATTCTCTTTTCTATTGTCTTTTTGTTTTTGTGTGCATTATTTTTACTATCTTTTTACTTTTGTAAAACATTTGTGGTTATCGTTGCTGTAAGCCCTCACGAGACTACAACTCGTCCACTAGTGACACCTAGGGGTTTAAAGGCTTGTTGCATACGCTAAATGTAACCGTGATCCCTACGAAAGTGGCTTAGCTTAATTTTCATTTTAAAGATTTTATGTTATTCTATTTTGTTGTTTTACTCGAGGACTAGCAAAATGTTAGGTTTGGGGGTGTGATGAGTGGTAAATGTATTACTATTCCCCACTCATTTGACCTAATATTTTGTATAGTTTCTTGAGTTTTGTGAATATTTTGATGTGTTTTGTGTTATTTTGTAGATAAATAAAGTTTCAAAACTCTCTGGAAGTGATTATGGGCCAAAACAATGAAAAATAACAAAAAGGGCAAAATTATAATTTGGCACGTCGCGACCGCTAACGTGTCACAATCTGAGAAGTCTGCTAACATGCCCCAAATGCTAACGTGTGCTTGCCACGTGTCAACAACAAAGCAGATCCGTTAAAGTGCTCCGTGCCACGTGTCACCATCACATGCTAGCGACAATCGCCATCGCCATGTGTCGCCTTCATGTCATCCATGTGTCAGCCACGTGGCATCCACATCAGTCACATGCCAAGTCAATTTGCCACGTGTCAGCCACGTCATCAACAACCAATCATCTTATGCCACGTGTTACAATCACCCGGTGCGGATAATTAACATCGCCATGTGTCAGCCATGTCATCGCCACGTCAGCACAATCATTGAGTTACCGACGCCTTCTGCCACATGTCACCTTATCGCGTATCCAAGTGCCACGTTGTTGGGGTTGGTGCTCAGAGCGCCAATTTCCGGTTGTATTTCTATTGAATGCTTCTGTAAAATATTATTATTATGAATAATATATGCAGTTTCTATAATATAATCTATCTTTTAATATGGTAAAGACGTATTAACCTTAGAATGATTAGTCATGGTACTGTTGCAAAAGCGTCGCAACGGACATTGAGTAGTATCATGACGTTGTCATTCTCAGACAGTTCCTGGTCAAGGTTTACACTACTTGGTCAGTATAGTAAACCTGTTGAGACTGGTACATGTCGTATACTGGAATATATGATTCAAATGGTTTCTCAATGAACCATTAGTCTTGGAGACTAGTATAGACGTGTAGGTGTTTATAACAGATAAAAACTGAACGACTCACCGAAGATTCTTAATGGATGGTACACCAGCGTCAATAAGAATCTTCTCGGGTTGAGTAGCACTTGTGATTCTTAGACTTGAGATGCCATTGTGGGCACATGAGACATCTTCTACACTTAGATGGCAGTCACGTCACCGATCTATTTAGATCAGACCTCCACATGTTCGTTGGGTGTAGACAGATCCTCAGGGTGTCCTATGTGTATCAAGATAGGATCCTTCAGTTCTGTGTACCAGAGCATAGGTAGTCCATATGATTAGCAATCAGATAAAACCATGGGCCCGTGGTAAAGTTTAGAAGCTAGTTCTAAACATTCTTTTAGAGATTGCTAATGGAATAGTCGACTGGATAATCCCCGTAGAGATTTGACGTTTACATCTATATCTCTGGGATTTATCCGGATACCTGTGATGGAGGAATTATACATTTGCCATCACCTCGACCTGTATGGTTCAGCGAGATTATCCGTGATCGTCATAATCTACGGGTGGATAGATTATGGACACAAAATTAGATTTCGTGACGGATATACCTGAATCTAGAGAGTCTCAATAATGAAACATACTCTTAGAGCACTAGAGCAACATTAATAAATAATATTGATTATTTATAAAGTCGTTTAAAGGTTAAACGCAAGATACGTGCTAAAGGGACTAGATAGTCATTTGCCTAATTATTGTGTATTTATATTTAATACTTGATTAATTTAAATACATATTAATTAATAGTCAAAATGAGTTATTTGACTTATATCCTAAATGAATATATGTTTTTAATCCCCGTTGAGTTTCACAGATTTGCCCTATTACTTATGGGGCTACTCTCTCTTAACAGCCGCACATCTTTTGAACAAAATTCCTTCAAAAGTTATTCCTACGACACCGTATGAGATATGGTTCGATAGGAGACCAAATCTTAATTATATTAAGGTTTGGGGTTGTCCTGCCAATGTCAGAGTGACTCAGCAAGATAAGCTTTCGCCTCGAGGGAAAAAGTTTAGGTTTGTTGGATATCCTTCGAATACGAGGGGAGATATGTTCTATGATACCGAGCATCGAAATGTGTTCGTAGCTCGCTTCGCAAAATTTCTAGAAGTAGAATTTTTGTCAAAAGGTGGTAATCATAGACAGGTTGAGCTTGATGAAGTCCAACCTGAAAACAACGAACCAACGGAGGAACCTGAAGTTCAAGTAGATGAAGGACCTTCAACACACACACTCCGTAGGTCGGAAAGGGTATCTAGACCTCCTGAACGCTTGTATTTGATACAAGAAAAGAGTCTGGATGTTCTCTTAATTGAAGAGACAGATCCTTTCACCTATAGAGAATCGATGGTTGACATCGACTCCGTGAAATGGCAAAGTGCCATGAAATCCGAGATAGAATCAATGCATGAAAATCAAGTTTAAGACTTGATTCTGCTTCCCGAAGGAATTGTTCCTTTCGGTTTGTAAATGGGTTTACAAGAGGAAGCGCGGCCTGAAGGTAAGGTTGAAACTTACAAGGCCCGACTGGTACAAAAGGTTTACACGCAGTGACCTGGCGTCGACTACGATGAAACTTTTTCGCCGGTGGCAATGCTTAAGTCTATCCGGATTTTGCTTTCTATAGCTGCGTATCATGACTACGAGATTTGGCAAATGGATGTCAAAACGCTTTTCTAAATGGATTTCTTGATGAAGAAATCTATATGGAACACCCGGAAGGTTTACGTCCAGCGAAACTCGGGCATGGTATGTAAGCTTAAGAAGTCCATTTATGGACTTAAACAAGCTTCACGAAGTTGGAATCTTCAATTCGACGAGATTATTAGATCGTCTGGTTTTCTCGAGAATTCGGAATAATCCTGTGTGTATCAGAAGGCCAGTGGGAGCATGGTCGTATTTTTAGTCCTATATGTTGATGACATCCTAATCATTGGGAATGATATAGGTATGTTACAAAGAGTCAAAGCGTACCTCTGTAAGAATTTCTCCATGAGGACCTGGGAGAAGCTTCCTATGTTTTAGGGATAAAACTCTATAGAGATAAACAAAGGAGGCTGATTGGGTTATCCAATCAATGTACATAGATAAGATTGGAACAGTATAGTTTTGGTAACTGTAAGACAGCAAACATACCGTTCAGACATGGGATTCATCTTTCAAAGAAGATGTGTCCACAAAAGAAGATGAGAAGGTTAGAATGTCTAACCAACCTTATGCTTCGTGTTTGGGTAGCATAATGTATGCCATGTTATGTACGAGGCCTGATATCAGTTTCGTTGTTAGCGTAACTAGTCGATATCAGTCCAATCCAGGTAATGACCATTGGATGGCCATTAAACATATCCTAAAGTATCTTAAAGGTACCAAGGATAAGTTAATAATTTATGGAGGAAACGAACTGCAGGTAATGGGTATACAGACTCCGATTTCAATCGGATCCCGATGATAGAAAGTCTACATCTGGATTTGTCTTTACCCTTAACGGAGGTGCAGTTTGTTGGAAGAGTTCCAACAGGGATCGACAGCCTATTCCACCACTGAGGCGGAATATATTGCAGCATCTGAAGCTGCAAAGAGGCTGTGTGGATAAAGAACTTATCACAGAATTGGGAGTTGTCCCAAGTATCGAGAATACGATTCCGTTATACTGTGATAATACTGGAGCCATTGCGCAAGCAAAGGAACCGAGGGCGCATCAGAAGTCGAAGCATGTGGAACGCAAGTACCACATCATTCGAGAGACCGTGTCGCAATGGGATATTGTCGTGTGCAAGGTACCGAGTGAAGATAATGTAGCAGACCCGCTGACGAAGGCCATACCTCCGAAGTTGTTTGATAAACATGTGGAGTCGATGGGTATAAGATACAACGATATTGGCACTAGAGCAAGTGGGAGATTTTGTTGGGGTTGGTGCTCAGAGTGCCAATTCCCGGTTGTATTTTTGTTGAATGCTTCTGTAAAACAATATTATATGAATAATATATGCAGTTTCTATAATATAATCTATCTTTTAATATGGTAAAGAAGTATTGACCTTAGAATGATTAGTCATGTTACTGTTGCAAAAGCGTCGTAACGGACATTGAGTAGTATCATGACGTTGTCATTCTCAGACAGTTCCTGGTCAAGGTTTACACTACTTGGTCAGTATAGTAAACTCGTTGAGACCGGTACATGTCGTATACTGGAATATATGATTCCAATGGTTTCTCAATGAACCATTAGTCTTGGAGACTAGTATAGACGTGTATGTGTTTATAGCGGATAAAACACTGAACGACTCACCGAATATTCTTAATGGATGGTACACCAGCGTCAATAAAATCTTCTCGGGTTGAGTAGCACTTGTGATTCTTAGACTTGAGATGCCATTGTGGGTACATGAGACGTCTTCTACACTTAGATGGCAGTCACGTCACCGATCTATTTAGATCAGACCTCCGCCTGTTCGTTGGGTGTAGACAGATCTTCAGGGTGTCATATGTGTATCAAGATAGGGACCGTCAGTTCTGTGTACCAGAGCATAGGTAGTCCATATGATTAGCAATCAGATAAAACCATGGGCCCGTGGTAAAGTTTAGAAGCTAGTTCTAAACATTCTTTTAGAGATTGCTAATGGAATAGTCGACTGGATAATCCCCGTAGAGATTTAACGTTTACATCTATATCTCTGGGATTTATCCGGATACTGTGACGGAGGAATTATACATTTGCCATGACCTCGACCTGTATGGTTCAGCGAGATTATCTATGATCGTTATAATCTATGTGGATAGATTATGGACACGAAATTAGATTCGTGACGGATATACCTGAATCTATAGAGTCTCAATAATGAAACATACTCGTAGAGCACTAGAGCAACATTAATAAATAATATTGATTATTTATAAAGTCGTTTAAAGGTAACGCAAGATACGTGCTAAAGGGACTAGATAGTCATTGCCTAATTATTGTGTATTTATATTTAATACTTGATTAATTTAAATACACATTAATTAATAGTCAAAATGAGTTATTTGACTTATATCCTAAATGAATATATGTTTTTAATATTTAATGTAAATATTATACATATATTTAATATATTTGTATTTGATTAATTAATTGATTATTTAATTGTTAAATGATTAAATTAATTAAAATATAAATATCTTACATTAGGATATTTGAAGTAAATGATATTAGTTGTCTTTGTTGACTTAATTAAATATCTAATAAAGTGGTTATTTGGATATTTATGCAAGTTGACTAAATTTAGTTGAAATGAAATTGAAATTACACGACTTATATTTGTATAAGTGAAATTCGGCCAAGGCTTAATTGTTGTTGTATATATTGTTTTTCATTTCACTTTATTCGTAACCTAATACACTTTACAAAAGAAAACTCCATTAAAGAACATAAAGAAAGCTTGAGAAAGAAAGAAAGATCAAAGAAAGCTTGGAATTTTAGTAAGTTTTTCCAACTTACTATTAGAGAGGAAAATGTTCCTTAGGTTCTAGGCTTCAACATGTGATGTTCTTAGGTTATTATTTCTTTATTCTTTGTGGTTTTTGATGATTGAAGTTTTTGATGAAGTGTTGAGCATGTATGGTGAAGGAAGGTTGTGACTATTGTAGTTGTAAACTTTCTTTTAAGGTTTTGGAAACCATGTTGCTAATCTAGAGTTGTTGACCCACTCTTAAATGACCTATATTGATCTTGAGTTGTTTCATTGTTTGAGACACTTTGATTGGATGGAAGAATGATGATTAAAGTAATTGATTTAACCAATTTGGTCTAATTTGTTCATTTTGAAGATTTGAAAAATTAGGGTTCATGACCAATTCCAAATTTGGGGCTTTTCATATATGTTGTGTATTTGGATGTGTATTGATTCATATATAGTTTCATGTTGATTGGATGATATCTTGATGTGTTTGGAAGCATGAAATGACAAAGTGCACAAATGGCACCCCTTTGGATGCATTCGGCCATGATGAGAAATTTTGGGGATTTTGGTGCTTTTGATGTTTTGATGTTTGAACATGCTAAGTTCATCTTAAAATGATTTACAAACATTCAAAATGATTTGATCAATTTCGGACTAAAATGGACAAAAATACCAAGTAAGGGTAATTTTGGTAAATTCACTTAAATATGATTTATTGAATTTTATTTCATAATTTGATTATTGGAATATTAAATAAATATGTTTATTTAATTAATCCGAGAAAAAGTTTTGAAATCGGAAAATATGATTTTCCACCCGCTTCCGCTGCGTTACCGGATTCAGCCCCTAAAAACCCCTTCAAAATGGTATCAGAGCGAGTCTGATTCTAGGCCACCTAAAAATGATTAGCTTAATTAAATCAATGTTTAATCATTTTTCTTGAATTTATGCATGCTTATTATAATCTAATTTGGTTAGATTTAGGGTGATGACACTTAGCGAAAAAATCCCTAATTAAAAAGGTTTTAAATGTAATTATGTATTGATGCATGTTATATGGTCCGTCTTGTCAATACGGTTTATGAATACTTCTCTGTGACTACATCCGAGACCGTGCCTCTGCTGTGAGGGTGTAGCCGATAGAGATTTATTTATTCCGGATGTATATCAGATACTAGGTAAATTCAAGTAAAAGCGGAATTCTGAACGTGCCCTTGCTGTCAGGATTACGTAAGTAACTTGAGTTTATCATTGACGTTTAACCTTGGTACGTCTCCTTGTGGGCCTGCCTTCGCAGCGACAACGAGAAACGACCAAGACCGGAAACCCAGGAGTCACTATTGATGATTGACAAATGAGTTGTCTACCTGATGAATATACGTAGGCGAGACCGTGCCTCTGCTGTGAGCTGAAATATATTCGCGAGATCTACTTTTCACTATTTGTATTTAATTTAATTATTAAATCTTTGTATTCTGTTTGGGGATTACAGTATTGCATGATTTAGTGGGAGGGGCATTTTTAGATTAAAAATCCATGATCTAGTTTATGCTTATGATATTATATGAAACTGCTTAATTTATGCTAACCGTTTTTCGTGATCTATATGATAGATTGGCGATGGCGGCACAATCCACAAATCAGTTTGCCCGTATGCTTGATGCGAACAAACTGAAAGGCGCTGAGAACTTCGCTGACTGGGAATTGGATTTGAGGATTGTCCTCGATTCCGAAAAGTGGGATATGTTCTTGAGGGTCCGTTGCCCCTTGCTGTGGGTGCGGATGCTTGGAGGAGGAACGCCAAGTTTTTGAAACTTTGGAAGGATGATGATTTAAGGGTTAAATCATACATCATTAGTTCACTCCCGAAACTCAAGCAAAAGTACTATGGTATGCTAGATTCCTATAGTATGATGACGCGATTGAGACAATCGTTTGAGAACCAAGAACAAGTGATTGTTCACAAAGTCGCCATGGAACTGTTCCATGCGCGTCTGGATGAGGGGCAAAGTGTTAGCCCCATGTTCTTCAGATGATCGATTTGATCGATCAATTGAGGCAACATAATCTCATCTTGAATGACATTCTCGGTAGGAGTGTCATTCTTGGTTCACTACCAGCTTCATTTCGCCAGTTCGTGATGTACTTCAACAAGCACGGGACTGTCTGTACCTACCAGGAGCTACATAGGATGTTGCTCACGCAGAAGAGGACCTTAAGAAGGGAGTACTGACTCGCCCTCATAGAACTAACTTCTCTTTCGGCTTCTTCCCAAGGATGGTCCAAGGGAAAGAAGAAGAAAGGGAAGAAGAAGAAGGCTTTCGGTCCTCAACAACAGGCGAAGATTGCTAAGCCCAAGAGGGCTTCTGAAGACAAATGCCACCACTGCGGAAAAGTCGGGCATTGGAAAATGAACTGTCCTGATACATCGCCCAGCTTAGGAGAGACAGAGCATCTACATCATGTACTTTTATTTTTCCAGTTTTGATTTATCTTTGGCTTGTGAGCCGTTACAATCCAACTGGATTTTAGATTCTGCTTGTCCCATTCACATTTGCAATTCGTTGCAGGTGCTGAAGGAAAGTAGGAGGCTGAAGCCCGGGGAGATGCAGTTGCGGTTCGGGAGTGGAGACTCTTTGGGATGCAGTTGCAGTGAGAGTATGCGAGATCTTATTGCCGAATGGGACACTTTTGTTAAATGAATGCCATTTTGTACCTGGATGTGTAGCTAATATTATATCACTTTTGTATTGGATACATAAGGCTTTTGTATTAATATTAAGAACAGTTCTTTATATTTATATGATAGTAATAATATTCAGATCCTTTGTTGTCCAAACCAGCATGGTCATTATACATTGCAAACTTCAAAAGATATATTAAAACTGTAATTAATAATACTGAACTTTGGCATATGAGACTTGGTCACATTGGCGTTAAACGCCTTACCCAATTGGTTAGGAATGGCTTGATACCAGATCTTACCATTGAATCCTATCCAACTTGTGAATCTTGTATTCAGGGTAAGATGACCAAAGCCCATTTTATGGTGTTGGACACCGCGCCACTTACTTACTGGAACTCGTACATTCTGATGTATGTGGTCCACTAAGTCAACTGCTCACAGTGGTTATTCGTACTTCGTTACCTTTACCGATGATCTGTCACGGTACGGTTATGTCTTTTGATGCGACATAAATCGGAAACCTTTGAAAAGTTCAAAGAATTCCGAATAGAAGTAGAAAAACAAACTGGTAAATATATTAAATGCCTTCGATCAGATCGAGGCGACGAATATATGAGTGGTGAGTTCATGGATTATATGAAGGAGAAATGGATTCTCGCTCAATATACTCCTCCAAGTACTCCACAGCACAATGGAGTGTCTGAGAGGAGAAATCAGACTTTATTGGATATGGTCCGATCAATGTTGAGTTTCACAGATTTGCCCTATTACTTATGGGGCTACTCTCTCTTAACAGCCGCACATCTTTTGAACAAAATTCCTTCAAAAGCTGTTCCTACGACACCGTATGAGATATGGTTCGGTAGGAGACCAAATCTTAATTATATTAAGGTTTGGGGTTGTCCTGCCTATGTCAGAGTGACTCAGCAAGATAAGCTTTCGCCTCGAGGGTAAAAGTTTAGGTTTGTTGGATATCCTTCGAATACGAGGGGATATATGTTCTATGATACCGAGCATCGAAATGTGTTCGTAGTCGCTTCGCTAAATTTCTAAAAGTAGAATTTTTGTCAGAAGGTGGTAATCATAGACAGGTTGAGCTTGATGAAGTCCAACCAGAAAACAATGAACCAACGGAGGAACCTGAAGTTCAAGTAGATGAATGACCTTCAACACACACACTCTGTAGGTCGGAAAGGGTATCTATACCTCCTGAACGCTTGTATTTGATACAAGAAAAGAGTCTGGATGTTCTCTTAATTGAAGAGACAGATCCTTTCACCTATAGCGAATCGATGGTTGACATCGACTCCGTGAAATGGCAAAGTGCCATGAAATCCGAGAAAGAATCAATGCATGAAAATCAAGTTGGGACTTGATTATGCTTCCCGAAGGAATTGTTCCTTTCAGTTGTAAATGGGTTTACAAGAGGAAGCGCGGGCCTGACGGTAAGGTTGAAACTTACAAGGCCCGACTGGTACCAAAAGTTACACGCAGTGACCTGGCGTCGACTACGATGAAACTTTTTTCGCCGGTGGCAATGCTTAGTCTATCCGGATTTTGCTTTCTATAGCTGCGTATCATACTACGAGATTTGGCAAATGGATGTCAAAACGGCTTTTCTAAATGGATTTCTTGATGAAGAAATCTATATGGAACACCCGGAAGGTTTGCGTCCAGCGAAAACTCGGGCATGGTATGTAAGCTTAAGAAGTCCATTTATGGACTTAAACAAGCTTCACGAAGTTGGAATCTTCAATTCGACGAGATTATTAGATCGTCTGGTTTTCTCAAGAATTCGGAAGAATCCTGTGTGTATCAGAAGGCCAGTGGGAGCATGGTCGTATTTTTAGTCCTATATGTTGATGACATCCTAATCATTGGGAATGATATAGGTATGTTACAAAGCGTCAAAGCGTACCTCTGTAAGAATTTCTCCATGAAGGACCTGGGAGAAGCTTCCTATGTTTTAGGGATAAAACTCTATAGAGATAAACAAAGGAGGCTGATTGGGTTATCCCAATCAACGTACATAAATAAGATCTTGGAACGGTATAGTTTTGGTAACTGTAAGACAGCAAGCATACCGTTCAGACATGGGATTCATCTTTCAAAGAAGATGTGTCCACAAACAGAAGATGAGAAGGTTAGAATGTCTAACCAACCTTATGCTTCGTGTTTGGGTAGCATAATGTATGCCATGTTATGTACGAGGCCTGATATCAGTTTCGCTGTTAGCGTAACTAGTCGATATCAGTCCAATCCAGGTAATGACCATTGGATGGCCATTAAACATATCCTAAAGTATCTTAAAGGTACCAAGGATAAGTTAATAATTTATGGAGGAAACGAACTGCAGGTTAATGGGTATACAGACTCCGATTTTCAATCGGATCCCGATGATAGAAAGTCTACATCTGGATTTGTCTTTACCCTTAACGGAGGTGCAGTTTGTTGGAAGAGTTCCAAACAGGGATCGACAGCCTATTCCACCACTGAGGCGGAATATATTGCAGCTTCTGAAGCTGCAAAAGAGGCTGTGTGGATAAAGAACTTTATCACAGAATTGGGAGTTGTCCCAAGTATCGAGAATGCGATTCCGTTATACTGTGATAATACTGGAGCGATTGCGCAAGCAAAGGAACCGAGGGCGCATCAGAAGTCGAAGCATGTGGAACGCAAGTACCACATCATTCGAGAGATCGTGTCGCGAGGGGATATTGTCGTGTGCAAGGTACCGAGTGAAGATAATGTAGCAGACCCGCTGACGAAGGCCATACCTCCGAGGTTGTTTGATAAACACGTGGAGTCGATGGGTATTAGATACAATCGATATTGGCACTAGAGCAAGTGGGAGATTTTGTTGGGGTTGGTGCTAGAGCGCCAATTCCCGGTTGTATTTCTTTTGAATACTTCTGTAAAACATTATTATTATGAATAATATATGCAGTTTCTATAATATAATCTATCTTTTAATATGGTAAAGACGTATTGACCTTAGAATGATTAGTCATGGTACTGTTGCAAAAGTGTCGCAACGGACATTGAGTAGTATCATGACGTTGTCATTCTCAGACAGTTCCTGGTCAAGGTTTACACTACTTGGTCAGTATAGTAAACCCGATGAGACTGTACATGTCGTATACTGGAATATATGATTCCAATGGTTTCTCAATGAACCATTAGTCTTGGAGACTAGTATAGACGTGTAGGTGTTTATAGCGGATAAACACTGAACGACTCACCGAAGATTCTTAATGGATGGTACACCAGCGTCAATAAGAATCTTCTCGGGTTGAGTAGCACTTGTGATTTTAGACTTGAGATGCCATTGTGGGCACATGAGACATCTTCTACACTTAGATGGCAGTCATGTCACTGATCTATTTAGATCAGACCTCCGCCTGTTCGTTGGGTGTAGACAGATCCTTAGGGTGTCCTATGTGTATCAAGATAGGATCCGTCAGTTCTGTGTACCAGAGCATAGGTAGTCCATATGATTAGCAATCAGATAAAACCATGGGCCCGTGGTAAAGTTTAGAAGCTAGTTCTAAACATTCTTTTAGAGATTGCTAATGAATAGTCGACTGGATAATCCCCGTAGAGATTTGACGTTTCATCTATATCTCTGGGATTTATCCGGATACCTGTGACATGAGAAATTATACATTTGCCATGACCTCGACCTGTTTGGTTCAGCGAGATTATCCGTGATCGTCATAATCTACGGGTGGATAGATTATGGACACGAAATTAGATTCGTGACGGATATACCTGAATCTAGAGAGTCTCAATAATGAACATACTCGTAGAGCACTAGAGCAACATTAATAAATAATATTGATTATTTATAAAGTCGTTTAAAGTTAAACGCAAGATACGTGCTAAAGGGACTAGATAGTCATTTGCCTAATTATTGTGTATTTATATTTAATACTTGATTAATTTAAATACACATTAATTAATAGTCAAAATGAGTTATTTGACTAATATCCTAAATGAATATATGTTTTTAATTTTTAATGTAAATATTATACATATATTTAATATATTTGTATTTGATTAATTAATTAATTATTTAATTATTAAATGATTAATTAATTAAAATATAAATATCTTACATTAGGATATATTAAGTAAATGATGTTAGTTGCCATTGTTGACTTAATAAATATCTATAAAGTTGTTTAGATATTTGTATTAAGATAACAAATGAATTTGAAATGAAAATGAAATGAAAATTTGTATATTAATGCTTGTTGAATTCGGCCAAGTTTTTTTTTTTTTTTGCACAAGTATATATTGTTTTCATTTCTTTTCATTTGGTTAACCTAATACACTTCACAAAATATAAAACTCCATTGAAGAAACTTAAAGGAAGCTTGAGAAAAGAAAGACAAAAATCAAAAAGCTTGGAAATTTAGTAAGTTTCTCAAACTTGCTATTAGTAAGGAAATTGTTCCTTAGGTTCTAGGCTTTAATATATGACATTATTAGGTATTTATTTCTTTCGTTGTTCCTTGTGGTTTTGTTGATGGAAATTTTGATGGAGGTGTAAAGCATGTGTGATGAAGGAAATGTATGACTATTGTAGTAATAAACTTTCTTTTAAGGTTTTGGAAACCATGTTGCTAATATAGAGTTGACCCACTCTTAGATGACCTAGATTTGATCTTGAGTTTTTCATTGTGTTGAGACTTGGATTGGATGTGAGAATGATGATTGAAGTAATTGATTTAATGTATTTGGTCTAATTTGTCCAATTTGTGGAAATTGAAAAATTAGGGTTCATGACCAATTCCAAATTTGGGCTTTTCATATATGTTGTGTATTTGTGTGTGTATATGATGCATATAAAGTTTCATGTTCATTGGATTACATCTTGATGTGTTTTGAAGCATGAAATGACAAAGTGCACCAAATGGCACCCTTGTGAGGCTCTCGGCCAAATGGATAAAATTTGGGGATTTTGTAGCTTTTGGTGTTTTGATGTTTTGAACATGCTAAGTTCATCTTGGAAATGATTTAGAATCATTCAAAATTGATTTGATCAATTTCGGACTAAATGGACAAAAATACCAAGTAAGGGTAATTTGGTAAATTCACTTAAACATGATTTATTGAATTTTATTTCATAATTTGATTATTGGAATATTAAATAAATATGTTTATTTAAATAATCCGAGAAAATTTTTGAAATCGGAAAATACGATTTTCCACCGCTTCCGCTGCGTTACCGGATTATGCCCCTAAAACCCCTACACGGGTTTCCATCCGATATACCACAAGAGAGAACACATATTTCATTCATTCAAGGACCACATCATATATTAACAAACGACTCTCATGCGAGGGAATTCTAATAAACAACAAAAAAAGATGAGAATAAAAAAAAGTGTGCCATCAGGTCAACCTCTTAGGTCGTATCTCGAAAGGGCGTTACACGACCGTCGAAAGGGTTGATGCTCCGCAACTCCTCTGGTTCACTGGTCAACTGCTCTCGTTCGTTGCCTCGCGGTTTTGGGTCGTCGTTTCCTCTGTTTTGCTGCTATTTTTGTTGTATTTTCTGGTCACTATTTTCACTGTATTAAGGGACTGTTTTGGAGTCTTTTTGGGCTGCTGTTTGAGTGTGTTTTCGGTGGTTATAGTGCAATTTTAGGGGTGATTTTCGGTGGTTTTATGGTGCAGTTTGGGGACTGTTTTGGTGATGAGAATGAAAGGCTTTTAGGGTTTGTGTTTTGTGTTACTGCCGAGAGGTTGCAGGTGGGAGAGAGAATGTGTTTACGTGAGGGTCAGCTAGGCTTTTGTGTGTTTAGATGAATGAGCCAGCCCAGGTGAGGGTTGGATTTGGGTTTCTTTTATAGACAAAGGGTAGGGTGAATCCTTGCTTGAAAAGGAATGAGATTTGTGTAATTAAAGGGATACCATTAATTAGTGTCACACAAGGAAAAAAATATATTTAATTGGGGACATGATTTGTTTAAATTAGGAATAGTTTTATTTGATTTATTTAAATTTGGTATGTGATATTATTTAGATTTGTGACATGTGTTTTAAATGTTTTAATTATCTTTGGGTGGGTTTTGTGGGCTAAATGGGCTTGGGCGTGAGGCTAGCAACAAAACCAGAAGTACCGACACCGTTCGAACGCCGATTCAAACGCTACACGAACGCCCGCAATTTGCTTGACGTTCGAACGTGTTCATGAACGCAACACGAACGAAAGCAGTGAACATGTGAATTGAATCTGATGACATACTTATTCTGAATTTCCCCTTCCGACATTCGTTTCCCGCGACTTCAGCAACCTAAAGAGTAGTGCCTCCGTACGAGACTCATCATAGGGACTTACATGCAAAAATGCAGTGCCTACAGTTCCTACGCGAAATTATAGTTTGGCTCTTATTATATGCTGATTCCGTTTTTAGCAAATTTAAGGCCCTTCGGCTCAAAATTTCAAAAAGTTCTGAACATAAATTTGTTCATCTCGGAAACAAGAGTCAAACAGTTTAAAAATCACCTCAATCGGAGTTTTTTTGCTATATTTATAGCTACAAAAATAAACTTTCACCAAATATAATGATCGTGTAACCAATTCTTTCTAATTTCATGATTCCCAATGCAACGAGTCTCATTTAAAGAAATTCTGACCTATTATTCAACACTTAAATCCTTATTTCCCAACGTCGTCTCATTTCGAGACCTGAACTGAGATCCGAAAACCTTCCAGAACTATTCCAAAAAATTCGAGATATTACAAAACTGCCCCTGACTAATGAGCCTAAAGCTCTCAATCTGCAGCTGGTCAAACATCCACTCTCAAGCCTTGGTGCTTTGTAAAACTCTAAGCTTGCTTCTGAAGAAATTAAAATGATTGTAAAACAAGGGCTTTGTTATTACATCAGCTATATTTTTCACCAACAATGTGCTTAACTGATATCTAGTTGTTGCAAATAATTTCTCTAATAAAATTAACATTCAACTTTATGTGTTTTGTCTTATCATGATATACTAGATTGGTAGCTAATAAAAATTACTCATATTATCACATAAAAAGATTATTGTATGGCTGCATAAGAGTTTAAGTTCATTGAGTAATGACTATATCCATATTATTTCTGCACAAGTCAAAGACAGAGCCATATACTTAGATTATATACGAGATTTGGTTACTATTTGTTGTTTCTTGAAAGACCAACAATCAAATTTTTTCCTAGATATATACAGCAAGCACCTATGGAATTCCTATCATCCACATCATATTACAATCTACATCTGAGTAGTCTGTATTATTTTGGCGCGCCTCCTTATACAAACTTCAAACCAAAATTAATTATTTCTCTCAAGTACCTTAGAATTTTTTTACATGCATGTAAATGCTTTTAAATTTATATAAGAAGATGGTTCAGTCGGAATCATGTAATCTTTCACAGTTTTCCTTAATTTTTGTCATGTATTTATTGGTGTATCTAAGCCTTTACAGCTTTTCATATTAGCTTTGACTAACAGATCCTTTACATATCTGTCCAATAAAGATGCAAACTTTCATCTGTATAGTGAGTCACTTTCTAGTCCATCATTCAATACAAATGTATCTCCAAGTATTTGAACAAACTAATCTATATGGTGAACATCATTTCCAGTAATTAAGATATCATCCATAAATACTAATATTAGAATTATAGATCTTGTATTTATATGTTGGAAGAAAAAAAAAGAATCTGCCTTTGAATTGTTGTACCCCAATAATGACTTCATCAACTTCTCAAACTTAAGACCATATAAGCTCTTTAGTAACTTACAGACATAAGAAAGGAGCATAATTGATAAACCCCTCAGGTTGATGCATGTACATATTCAGATAGCTCCTCATTTAGGAAGTCATTGTTAATATCTATTTGTCTAACCTTCCACTGCCTCATGACTTCCAAACTTAAGATTATCCTGACTGTGGATTGCTTTACAACTGGATTAAAGGTTTCAAAATAGTCAACACACCAAAGGTTTGAAGAAATCCCTTAGCAACCAGTCTTATTTTTTAAGGATTGATCCATCTGGGTTATACTTGATTCTGAATATTTATTTTGTTACCAATCATTTTATTAACTAAAGTATGAGGAACACGTATCCAAGGGTGGCTCCAATGACATCTAACACAGGCGGCCTACTGGGGCTTCTAAATTTGGGTCAAAATTAGAGATCCCAATCTAAGAAAAATTAATATACATTGGAACAATGAAGTTAAATAAGTAATTTTATTATCAGTAGGATGCTACATATTTTAAAAATTTATTTAGGGCCTTCGAATACTCATTAACACCCTTGTAAGTATCCAAGTATGATTGGTTCGAAGAGCATCAAATTCTATTTATATTGTTGATACCAATAAGTATTAAGCAAAGCTTGTTGGGATGTAGTACGCTCAATATATATGAACATTAAACTGAACATTGTAAGCACACCATTTAGGCTTGAAAATGCTTGATTTAGATCTTTTCTGCATAGAATGACTAGTAGATACTAGATCTGAGTAAGGATATCAAATTGTCAAGATCAGAAGGAACAAAGATATTTTCATTAGTTGGAATAGAACTGGAGGTGGAGGAATTTGAAAAAGCATAGTGATGATTAGATAATGCTGATGAATTAGAGGGTTGATGAAAGAACTGAGTGGAAGGAGCATTACCTGAAAACGTATTGAAGAATACTCAATTAGCTGTTGTAGAATAAGTAAACTGAACACATTTGAAAGCATTTTGAATTGTGACGGTGAAAAACACTCAAAAGAATTCTTAGATTTATCTACAAGGAATTTATTGTAAGGGAAAACTTCCTCATTGAACACCACTTGTCTAGCAACATAAACAAAGCCTTGTGGACTAAGACACTTGTAACCCTTATGAGAATGACTGTATCCTATGAACAGGCACTGCGTGCTATGAAATTTTAGCTTGTGCTTGCTGTAATTTCTTAGGTGTGGAAAACACAAACAACCAAAGCACTTTAAGAAAGTTTAATCTGGCTTTAAATCAAAGAGTTTTTCATATATTGAGATATAATTTAGAATAGATGTAGGCAATCTATTGATCATGTAGGTTCAAGAATAAGGCTTCCGACCAGAATTTTAAGAGCATTTGCACTTTTCTCAAAAGATTAAGTCATGTTTCCACTACAAGTTTATGTTTCAACAATACCATTTTGATGATATGTGTGAGAGGCAAGGATGTCTAAAATATATGTAACTTGAATGAAGCAAAAAAATAAAATAAAATAAAATAAAATTTAAAAAAAAAAAAAAAGCAAAGGATTCGCACTCTTCATCCCAGTCAGATTGTAGTGTTTTGATGATGCAGTTCAGTTGCTCTTCAATTTGAGTTTTGAATTGAATGAATACATTGAGGGCTTGGAATTTTTGTTTTAATGGAAATATCCAAGTATATCGGGTTAGGTCATTCTAGGGGTCGTTTCATCATTGGTGACGTATATCCTTCTAAGTAGTTCTAAGATCGAACCCACGTCTCATTTAAAGTTATCTTTCAAGCTAAAAAAGAGTTATGTTGCTATTTATCAAGACTTTTCAAACTCTCTCTATAAAAGAAACACATATTTTTTTTTAACGCAAAAGACCTCAATCTGAAGAATATGGTGTGAGAGATAAGGAAATTCCAGAGCAAAAAATTGATTACTACTTTTTCCCTTTCTTCACTCTACTTATTCGTTTTCCTGAAATCTCTTTGTAAAGCCTATGGTTCTCCTACTTTGGATGTGACTAGGTTTCCTCCTTCTTTCCTAACTCTTGGTTGATTATCCTAATCTCATTAGATTTGCATGAGAGTCGTGGCCTGAGTATGTTACTGATAAATGCATGTGAGTTTCTTGATAATGTAATATCCAACTTGCAAGGACATGATCCCACCATTGCCACCTTTTGACAATGGTGCAACATACCAAAATACCTTTAGGTGGAAATGTTACATTTCTATGAAATTAGGGAGTGGTTGATGGGCACAATAGAACCAAACCTTGGCTATAAATTCAGAGCTTATTGTAAGCTCAGGGTATCCCAAAGTTGTATAGAGAGAGTGGAGTGAGGTTTTTTTTGATTTTGTAAAGTTTAAACACTTGTAATTCTATTCTTGTAAGTACTAGAAGGTTTCGATTTTTCCTCATATATACTCTAAAGTGATAAGAGAATCACAACAAGTGGTATCAGTAACTTTAGTTATTCTTTTGTGTCGTAAAACCCGAAAAACGGAGCACGGTTAGGAAAATTCGAGTTCCGGCAAAGTTTTCAAAAATCAAATTTGAGGTACCATCAGCTAGTTCACGTCGAGACGAGTTCGGTGGTATTTTCCTCCGGCGATCGACGCGCCCTCACGCGCCCTCACGCGCCCCACGCGCTGTCCAGAGGTTGAAGACGATTACGTGGCGCCACATCAGCGCCACGTAAGCAGCCACATCAGCCCAACTGCCACGTCAACTAGACATGCCAGCTACCCACGTCATCCCGCCACATCAGTCACCGCGTGTCAGCCACGTCAGCAAGCCGGCCCCACTTTGCCACATCAGCATTGCCACGTCAGCTGCCATGTCAGCACTGCCACATCATCTGCCCGTTAGCAGCCTGGTAAATTTCATTTAGCCGTCTGAAGTCTTGAAATTTACAGTTTTACCCCATAAGTTTTTAGGAATTTACAAATCAGCCTCTGAGTCGAATTTAGACCAATGAAGTATCTATTCCACCATTTTCGACCGTTCCGGACGCAACAGCGACCTTTAATTTGTGATCTTCAGCCCCGATTTTATTATATTTCCATTTTAAACTTTAAAACTTAAAATGGAATTGGAAGATTCATCTTCTGGTGTAATGATTAAACTGGCTGCAACTAATTACTCCCTCTGGAGACCTCGGATGATAGATTTTTTGCATTGTAAAGATCTGTTTGATTTCATCGACATGAAGGGAGTGAAACCAGAATCTATTAAAGACTATGACTAGAACAAACTCAATAACAGAACTCTGGGTCAGATTAGGCAGTGGATCGGCCATAATGTCTTCCACCACGTAGCACATGATACAGATGCTTATGAAATGTGGAGGAAATTGGAAGACATGTTCCGGCCCAAAATAGCTCGGAATAAAGCCTTAATCATGAGGCATTTGGTGAACCTGAAACTACGAAGTGAAACTTCCATTGCATAACACACCAACGAGTTCCAAAGCCTGGTGAACCAGTTGTCTGCAGTAGACATGCAACTGGCGGACGAAGTTCAAGCCCTCTTGATACTCAGTTCTCTTCCTGACAATTGGGAGACACTGGTGGTTACTCTCAGCAACTCAGCTCCAGGAGGCAAACTTACCATGCCTATGGTAAAAGACGCCCTGTCAAATGAAAAAATTCAGAAGAAAAGACGTGGGCTCAGATCAAACAGAAGCCCTTGTCTCGGAGCATCGAGGAAGACAACTGGAGAAAAATCAAGGCAAAGGGAAAGGCAGAGGAAAAAGCAGAGGCAAATCCAAGGACGGGAAAAAGCCTACATATAAGTGCTTCCACTGTGGCATAGAAGGCCACCTAAAGAAGAATTTCCGAAAAATGCAACAAGAGCAGAGACAAGGCAATAACCAGCCGAAGAAAAATGATGCGGAGACACTAGTAGTTACAGGAGATATAGCTATATGCTCTGGCCAGGAAGAAGCATGCCTTCACACCGCAACTCAGGATGTCGAGTGGGTGGTAGATACTGCATCATCCTACCACGTCACTCCTCAAATGGATTTTTTTACAACATACAAAGTGGGAGACTTTGGAGCAGTGAAGATGAGAAATACAAGTTCTTCTCAGATAATGGGAATTGGTGAAATACAGTTGCGGACAAATGCAAGGTATACAATAACCCTGAAGGAGGTGAGACATGTTCCAGAACTTCGGCTCAACTTACTCTCGGCGGTAGCCCTTGACAAACAGGGTTATACTAGCCATTTCAGCAATGGCACTTGGAGAATGATCAAAGGTGCCATGGTCATCGTCCAATGACATATTTGTGGAACTCTATACAAGAATCATGTGAAGATGCAGAAAGCCTCAATGTAGCTAAACCGGAGGCTTCTCAGAATCTGTGGCACTAGAGACTCGGTCACATGAGTGAAAATAGGTTGTCTACCTTGACAAAGAATGATCTAATCTCTGTCTCCAAAAATGATGCACTGGATCCTTGCAATCACTGTCTTTTCGGTAAGCAACACAGAGTCTATTTCAATT